>WEKX01025296.1:53279-103428 GCA_013390025.1 Pitta sordida
GGAATACAGTGTAGACATCTGTAAATATAGCAGAGTTACATTTTTCATCTCAGATAATATTTTAAAACCAACTCTAAGGAGAGGTGCTTCATGGTCACCCTCTTTTCTCACATAACAGGTGTATAACTCCTACTCATTTCTAAATTAAGCTACCAAGAAAAGTAAAGGATAATTTTCTTTAGCACAGGTCAATACATGAAAAAATCAGGTCTGTTTTCTTCATATAGCTCATAAGAGAATGCCCTGATCACTGTTTTATTTCTTGTATTTGTTCATTTTAACTTTTATTTGCTGCAAACACCAGCCAGCCTGGTCACCAACTCTTCCCTGGGCTGCAGTTTCTCTCTCCAAGGACCTCCAAGGACCAGGAATGACGCACAGATTCCTTCATCCTTCAAAACACTATCAGACTCTCCAGTCACCATCTGAACAGGGACAAAGGGGACAGTAGCCTACGTCTGTCATGACTTTGTCCTTTCCATAAATACTGAAACCCAAAGTGCAGAAAATATCATCTTGTTTATTCATGTCTCCTGTGATGCCAAGAAACCTACTGGCTACAATTGCCTTGAAAAGAATGGTAGTATACATAATTATTGGTGTGGTTTAACTTTCAAGTGCTTCGGAACCATTAAACTTTTATTCTTATCTTATTTTTGCAATTATCTTATTTTATTATTAATACTTATTATTGCAATTCTACCAGTCTTTCCCTTAACACATATATTTGAGGCCTGATCCCGCTCTGAGGTTCTGTATAAGCACATGGTGAGTCCTTTTGTGTCTGTCTGTCCTCTATTAGTCATCAGTGTTCTTGTGCTCAGGAAACAGTCGTCAAAAAACAACATGCAGGTGCAGGCTAATTTTCTGTTTTCTCTGCTCAGCAGTATGGGGCTATAGAAACAAGATTTTTAGGGGCACTGTGACATCTATCTCCCACTGATTTTGATGAGAGCAAAATGTCTAAATGCGTTGAAAAATCTTGTTATAAATGGCTAAAGAAATCCAATTTTCCAAAGTGACTTAAGCAGACTTAGGAACCTGAGAACTTAAACGCATAATTAGGTTACTACTGCTCAACATGTTACCATTTATCGGCTTAGCCTGAATTTCAATCGTTTCAGGCTAGGCTAAACAACATCATCTTATGCTTGCCACTGGCTAAACCTGAGTGCACATTTAAAATTGCTCAGCTAATTTCTGTGTATTTTGTTAAATCATGGTAATATGACAATGTTCCTGGATGAATTTTCTATTTGAAAATCAATGAGATTTGTAATTTTGATAGAATATTGAGTTTCTATGGCAATATATTTTGTGCAGCATCAGCTTTTTTACATTGACAGTCCCTGACTTTGCTCCAGCCCTTTGGCAGAAGGTGGTAGAATGTTGTTTGTTAGAATGAATGTTCACCATGTTATAGCATATATTCATATGAGGCAGCTGTGTTTGCACTGAGAGTTACAGTGTCTGTAGCTCATCCCAAAATGTATTTTACGTTATAGTGTTAAAGCCCATAATTAATTTGCCCAAGTACATCTTGGATATCTAAAGCTATTTCTATCCTGAATAAAAAATAATGTATATATAAGCCACCTTTACATTAACTGCTGTCGCAACAGTGAAGCTGCGGCAACAAAATATTCACTGTGAGCAAATTACATCAATATTTACCCAGCTTCTGAAACAGATGATTTTCATTTTGTATTAGTTACAGTAAAAGCACTTCCCAAGACAGAAAGGTAAACATTGATGTAAATGCAAAAAATGGCCATACCAAAGATCCATGCAATTTGACATCTTATTTCCGCTCATGACTTGGAACAGAGTATCACAGGAGGGTCAATATGCTGCAGTATCTTCCACAGGACACCCTCCAAATTATCAGCAATCTGACTGTCATAGAATTCTAGTGCCAGGTTTTCATAGTTTTTATAACGTATTTCTTACTGGAATTTGTCTGATCAGTTTTCGATCCAGAGTCACCTTCTGCATACATATTGCCATGTGGCAATGGATTTAACAGCATTCTATCTGGAAAAAAATAAATCTGGTTTGTTTATTTTGACCTGTCTAGAAATTATTATATATATATTTGATATTCTTCATCTCTTTAGCAATCTGGTTGTTCCTGTCTCTCCGCAAGGTCACAGAGAAAGTCTGTGGCAGAGAAAAGGTGTACTACTGATTTCTGTCTTGTGAAACAGCCACAGAACCAGCCTTTTCTTGTATATGTATATCAGTTTGAACTATTGGGAATTCAAATGAGTTTGCATTACTGCATTCCTAATTTGAATGAACCTGGCTGGCAGTGAATACTTCTTTGCTGCTGCAGTATAGATAAGATATAATATTATGAAGGAAATATTGCAGTGAAGGCATTTAAATGCTTCAGAACACCTCTCATATACCAGGATCCCAGATGTTCCTGTTCATCTTGTGTATATGCTTTCTCCGTATTTTTTATTTTGTGTTAACACACAATAAACACTTAAAGTATGTGGGATTTATTTCCAGACTATTAACTGGTTGCTGTTTTCCCAGAGAATAACCTTGTCCTATTGATTCCCAGTAACATCTTTCAACTATGCTCCAGAATCTCTTGTGAATTATTGTCATATGTTTAGTTGCCATAGGGAAATATGAAGATTATTACATTCCTGTGTTGTGTGCCAACATTCATCTAAACCTGTCTTAGTTACCTTAATTGAAGAAAGAAGCTATTCTTTTTATTTGTTTTTAAAACTTGTGATGTTTTAAATATCTTTCATGTTATGGGTAGAGGTAAAAAGGTAGTTGTTCTCTCCAGTCATACACTTCCACCCTTAGATATTATTTACATGTTCACTCCTTTTCTGATTCTTGGCATCTTCTACTCGGAGTAACACTTATCTGCAACTTTAGCATCATTTCAGTGAGCCAGTAGCTCCTTCCACAGGACAGGATTTTATTTTATTTTACTTTTTTCAAGTAACAACTGGGTTTTTTAAGATGACTGTTCCTCCTCACTAGTGTCCCCTTATGTCTCTATAGATTTGTTCTTTATTGATAGGCAGAGGTGACCTGTGAATTCAGTAATACATAAAACATGTTGGAAGGAAAATTGTTCTTCTGTATGTGGTGTTAATTCATAAATCACTGTCTTTTTATTATCCTTGATTTTTCATCAGCTGAAATAATTCTCATTGGTGGATCATTCCTCCTGTAAAAACAGCTGTACATAAAGCCATTTCTTAGCAATTGGTTTATAATGATGTTATAAACATCATTATGCAGAAATAATTTCTTCATAAGTTTAATTGGGTTTTTTCTCCTGACTTTTAAGGAGGATAAACAACAACAATCAATGAAAGATTTTTGTTCTGTTTAGTTTTCAGGTGGGTTTTTTTTCATCTCATTGAAAAAAGAGCATTTAAAGGCAAAATATAAACAAACAAAGTGCACAGTCCTAATATAGACGCATAAAGGCAAAATGCTGTGTAAAGACTATATCTTATGCTTAAAAGAAGATAATGGAAATTCTTAAAAGAAAAGACACATGATGATTTGACTTAAATGCTCTAAAGTCTATTACTAATAAAAGTCAGTGGGAACTGAGCCTCTTCAGTTCAAGAAGAGACAACTGATAATGTCTGTAAGTATCTGAAGAAAGGGTGATACGACATTGGAGCCAGGGTCTTCCCAGTGCTGCTGAGCAGTAGGACAAGAGGCAATGGGCGGAAACTGATGCACAGGAGGTTCCCCCTGAATACAAGGAAGGACTTCTTTACTATCTGGATGATGGAGCACTGGAACAGATTGACCGGGAGAGGTATTCAAAAACTGTCTGCACAGAAGCCAGTGCTGTGTGCTCTAGGATGACCCTTCTTGAGCAAGGAGATTGGACCAGGTGACCTGCTGTGGTCCCATTCAATCTTATGTATTCTGTCATTCTGTAATACTTCTAATCATGTTTTAGACACTGAAGCAGCATCCTTGTGGGTCCCTTCCAACTCATAATATTCTGTGATTCTGTGTGATTCTGTATTTCCTTCGTTCATGCAGTCAAAAATTAGGCACAGATACTTTTGTTAAGAAAGTACACACATTTCTCCCAAGATTTTTTTTAAAGTTAAAATACTATTCCAGAGCATTGTGGCAAAATTTTGCATAATTCCTGCCAATATTCCAAATGAGCATTTGTGATTTATTTCGGTGTAGAGAAGCCATTAGTACAAATAGATATTATCAGCAAATATCAGACTCTTCATTACAAATGCTTTTAATACATTGCTTGTTAAAATGATAGGCTTGGTTACTCTGGCAGTTTTTAAAACAATCTACTTTTTTTCCTTCCATTCATCCATCTTTGAGATTTGACATAATCTGTCTGTGCATGAAGGCTTCAAGAGCTGAGAGGACCTTACCAAAGACAAAGAGGTGTGTCTAGAAGAATTACAATTTTTTTGAAGATGATTTATGTGATTACTATGTAGAAGAGTACTTTTTCTGTAGTGATTGATTGCAACACTGGCAATATTGACTGATTATTAGAAATATTTATATGGCAGATCCCTTCAGGTAGGGGAAGAGGTGAAGTAAAGATTAAACGCATGTCAAGAAGACAAAAGTTTCTATGTTTATGGAATCAAAGCTTGCAGTTCTTTTCAGTACCTTTAATTATTTTCTTCATGATTGTCTTGTTTCACAGACAAAAATGTACTGTGAATGCTTCCAAAATGGCATGTAGACCCCACAAAATTTATGGTGCAGATGATGTCATTCATGTATTTCAAAAGCAATTAAGTTTAATTTCTGGGTTTTTTTAATTTTGAGGGGTTTTAATTTTAGGTTTAGTTTATAAAACTATTTTTAGGTGTGGAGCATATTCATAAAGACCTACTAGAGATAAATATATTGTTGCTCATCTGTTTCTCAAGGTTTGCACCACAGACTGACTTAAAAAAATTGTACATACTTTGTTATTTGGGCATACTTTTAGACATTTGTGTTTTCTACTGCATTATTTACCATGTTGTGTCAATAGACTAATGACTAAGTAACCTTTAGTAAATTATATGCTAGTATTCCACCTACTTATAGTCATTAAAAATAGATGGTCATTAAGGTGGTAATTTAAATACCAGGAAGCCTGGAATTACTCTCAGCATCTCTACACTTGACATAGCTCTGTTAAAGTGAGTGATTCAGTAGTATTACTCTCTGTTTACTTAGGTGAGAATGAAAGCAAAATCTCTTGACTGGCCTGCTGGTGTATATTGTAACTGAAGACATATATGCAGACATAAACCTTTCATAAATATATATTTCTGTATAGTGAAAGTTCATATATAGTATGACAAGAATGATCACAGCTTGACAGAGTACAGTTAATACATTTAATTTATGAGAAATCTATTAAATAGGAGTATGTTTAGTTGATTTAAGCTGCTTTTTCTTCTTTTTGTGTTACAGCATTATGATAAATTCGGTTTACACTAAAGTCAAGTCTTTTAATTTTTTTGAGCAATAAAGCAGGTTGTTCAGAGAGATTGTGTATGTTCCATCCTTGGAGATATTCAGCAACTGTCTGGATATAGTCCTGGGCAGCTGGCTGTAGGAAGCCTTGTGTGAGCATGGGCCTTGAATCACCCAACCTCAGCTATCCTGTGGTTCCATCCTTTCTGTGATACAAGTCTGAAATGTCTCTATATAAAATGCACTGTTACAGTTCTGTTAATAGGTTGCATGTACCAAATAGATGATCCCGTGAGTCCCTTCCAACTCAGAATAACCTGTGAAACCTGTGAAATAGTACAGAACAGCTATATACTCATTAAGATGTACTGATTTCATTGTTTTGATGTAGTGAAGTAAAGAATGAGCCACATTTCTACGGTTTCATTGTCTCATATTTCCATACACCAGTAGTCATCAGAACAGCTAATTATTATAGCGCATCAGAGGAAAAGTGGCAAAGCCACTTTAAGTATATAGCTAAATTTATCACTCCCTTCCTTGAGCTTACATTTTATGCGTGTTAATTAGTAGTTCCTTTTAAATATACTTCATGACCTTTGTCCTAGAGACTATCCAAAGAGTATATCATCATGGTATGCAATTTAGTGAAACAGTTTCCAAGCATTATGCCATCCTCAAGACTTTGTGAAAAAATTGTTATTAAAATTGGAAAAATACATATTAGTATGCATATTTAGATGATAAATAATTGTAGACAAATGGCTGACATTATTCCATGGAGTGCTATTAGTTTGGTTTGGTTTTCACTTAAATTCCTAACAACTTCAAAATTAAGAGCATTGAGAACAGCAGTGTGTCAGTTCCTTTGCTCCATTTGCTGACAGAAAGCACAATGGTTTCCATCTTTCTCAATCTATTTTAAGTTCATGTGGAGGTGTATAGGTGTATAGGGTCCAGAGAAGGGCGACAAAGATGGTGAAAGGACTGGAGGACAAGCCCTATGGGGTGCGGCTACAGGAACTGGGGTTGTTCAGCCTGGAGAAGAGGAGGCTAAGACGTGACCTGATTGCTGTTTATAACTACCTGAGGGGAGTTTGCCGCCAAGTGGGTGTGAATCTCTTCTCTCAGGCTGATGACACCAGAACGAGAGGACATGGCCTTAAGCTACGCCAGGAGAGGTTTAGACTGAATGTAAGGAAGAGCTTTTTCACAGAGAGAGTGATTGCTCATTGGAATGGTCTGCCCAGGAAAGTGGTGGAGTCACCGTCCCTGGAGGTGTCGCCATCCCAGCAGGGAGTAATAGTCCTCCTGTTCGACCATCAGGCTCAGGTGTACCCTGCAGCCAGGAGTCTGGACAGCCACATCAACTGACACAGGGGTAGTTTGGATCTGAGCTTCCCTAGCAGCCTTGGCCCTGACTTTCATCCATCTGGTTCTGGCCATGACTGACGGGGGGAGCAGGAGCGACAGCACCTGCCAAGACCTACCCTGCCCGCTTGCCCTGCCCATGTGAACTGCCGCGCTAACTGCCTCTTACTAGCTTATATACAAGCCCCCCGCAGTTGCTCAAGCCCCCTGCAGTTGCCCAAGCCCCCCACAGTTAACGTCCCTGTTTGCCTTGCCCCTGTTCGCCGTGCTCGGGTTCGCCGTGCTCCCAGGAGGGTTAATGGCTTAAGTACCCACAGTTGGGAAGTCTTGGCTCCCTGGGCGCCCCCACACCAATGTCCTGCAAGTTTAAAATGGCCCCTCATGGCATACTCCTTTCTGGCGCCACCGATCCAAGCCCCCAGTGATGGCTGCCCAGCGTAGACTCAGGTCCTGAGGGTGCCCTCAGATGGCTCCCTGGGNCTAGCTTATATACAAGCCCCCCGCAGTTGCTCAAGCCCCCTGCAGTTGCCCAAGCCCCCCACAGTTAACGTCCCTGTTTGCCTTGCCCCTGTTCGCCGTGCTCGGGTTCGCCGTGCTCCCAGGAGGGTTAATGGCTTAAGTACCCACAGTTGGGAAGTCTTGGCTCCCTGGGCGCCCCCACACCAATGTCCTGCAAGTTTAAAATGGCCCCTCATGGCATACTCCTTTCTGGCGCCACCGATCCAAGCCCCCAGTGATGGCTGCCCAGCGTAGACTCAGGTCCTGAGGGTGCCCTCAGATGGCTCCCTGGGCGCCCCTGCCCCAAAGTCCTGCAAGTTAGGCCATGCTGAAAATCTGAAACAAATTCTCACATTTACGAGCTGAGTTTTATTCTCAGAGATTCAATCTGTTAGAAATTTATCTGGATTTAACAAAGAGGGTTAAACATGGTCGTAAAACATTCTTACTTAATTAAATATGTATGGGAGTGTCTCTGCTTTTCTCTTTTAAATCCAAACCAGCATTTTACACTAAGAAGCCCATGAGAAAAGCTTAGGGGTAGTAACAGTTGCTGTTAATCTGTCCTTTGTGTTTTAGTGATCTAGATGTGAACCTCACAAGTTTCTCTCTCCCTTGATTGTGACAACAGTTCATCTTTTTGCTTTATTTGCTTGTCTCTGCCTATACAATTTCCTGCTTCTCTGTTTTTGAATCTTTTTGTGTATTTTTCAGGACAGAATGATTCCTCAGGATTCTTTATTTGTAGTTAAGAAGTGATTCACATAAATACTCAGTTTGGTGGGAACTCATAAAAATTTCTGAATCTCTTTGCACCTAATAAATTCCACAGTGAATATAATGTGGATTTAGATCCATGCTATTATGTAGCATCTTTCTAAACTGAAAACCATCTTATCAGAGTTAGTGCCATAATTTCAATATTAGAGGGAACAATTCTTTCAAACTCAGGTCATTGTCCTAAAGGTTCATGGTAGTTTAAAATAATTGTTTTGGCTTAATTATAATGATCCTTTCGCGAGCAGAATCTCATTTGTGTTAGTAGTCAAACATTGATTTTAATTTGGAAAGTTCATTGCAAATAAGCTGTGTTCTCTTGATTTGGGTAATTATAATCACTTAGTTCGTTAATGGCAAGGACTGCTTAGGCTTTTAAAGACCTTCTAGCTCTCTGTAGAACAGTTATTGGAAAGAGTGGAGAGTATGCAATTCTCTTTGATCACTTTAATGAAACTCAGTGTATTTATTCACTTGTATGCAAAGTGTGTTGCAACTGTGTATAGCTACTAATTAGAGTTTTAGTCAAGAAAAAATAATTAAAAGCAACCTATGTCATAATTAAGATTTTGAATTATATTGGTTCCAATGATCATCACAGAGCAAAACAAATCCTTTTTAAATACTTTAAAAATGCATATGCCTCATTGCAGAGCTTTTGCTCTTGGTTGTTTTTTTAAGGGCTCAAGTTTTGTCAAAAGGGCAAGTTGGAGCTTAGCCATTGTCACAACTTCTGCCAGACTATGGGCAGCAATAGAAAGGGAAAAATACTGTGAGAACAACATGACATTTTTATGTCCTTTTTGGTCTCAGTTGCAAAATTTACATTTACATTTCCTTCAACAAATGTAACAACCTTTCTAACCCTCTCAGGCAATGAATGGCCAGTGACTACAAGTAAGGATCACAGCAAATGAGCCATGTTATACTTACATTGATCATATTTAGACAATTCTTTACCACTTTTATTCTGTATATTCATGGGACATGACATTGTAATATTCATGAGATAAAACGCTTTCATTGTAATTTTGTTGCCAGTACAGGTTCTTTATTTCCAGCCACAATTCAAGAGAGAGTATAGGGAAGGAGACTGTATTAGAAATAAGAAGAAGGCCATAAGAATTGGCTTCATAAATGAGAAAAAAATCACTGAGGAAACTAAATATCATCCAAGCTTTAGCAAGAGTAAAAGCATGGAAAAGAGGACAAAATTTTTAGGTGACTTAAATAAATCTTAATTTACAGCTTATATTGGACTTCAATGTATAAATAAATGTGTATGTCTACATAGTTTAAAACAAAATCCAAAGTCTCCCTTTAAACAGAATTGTTCCCATTCCTTTAAGAAATTCTTAGCAGAATGGGATTTTTAATATGTTTTAGAAATTAGTACTTTATAGTAACTAATCTTTGTTACTTAGAAGAAGCTGATTGACAACTGGAAGGAAGAATTGAGTAATACTCAATCTCAGAAACAAGGAAGACATGAGAAGTTAGGATTTATTTTCCACTTTATATAGCTGTATCTTCATCACTGCATCCAGATCCTTAATGCCATTCAGCCTTTGAAAAGAGCCCTTCATTCTAATATAGGCAATACCATTTCTGATGCTGTCTGAAAACAACTTACATGGTGATAAGATCCTCCAACAAAAAGTGCAAAATGAAATTACTATATTCAAGCACTAAAGCTTCAAGGAGCTTATGCCATTCAGATCAGTATTAATTTCTGCCCAGATTTCCCTTTAGACTTTTGACTGAAGCGTGCAACACAGTGGCTACATCCCAGCTTCCTGCAGCCAGCAGTGTAGCAGATGCAGGGATGTGAGAAAGCCAAACACTGTCAGCTGAGTGGCTATGCCCCACACCAAGACATTTTTCAATAATCTAAAGTAAAACAGAGTTATAGAGATGTGATCCCTTTATATGTTGCTTATTGATGTATTTCTGTTTCCTGCTTATCCATTGATAACTTCAGTACTTTCTTTGGCAAGCCGAGGGCACAGATTTTAGTTAGATGTGTTACTCTGAGAACCGATTGTTTTAGTCTCTGCACTAACAGTAGTAGGGAGGAACCTGTGAACCTGTGAATAGTGTTGTAGTAGGCAAAATGATCCGGCTTGGCTTTTGTCGAGCAAAAACCTCAAATAGAGGTCTATTAAAGTTCTATGTGACTTTAAAAAGAATACTTTTTTCCCCCCATTTTTTGTTTATGCAGCAGCTTTGCTTAACTGAAAATTTAACTTTATTAATTGATGACATGTCAGAAATTGTACCTGGAGGTTTTTGAAAGAGGGCATTAAATGGGGGTTGAAAGTGACACTTTGCTCTCATTAGCCCTGTGAGACTGCTGAATCGCAGAGCAGATCATCTAATTGTAAAGCTCCTGCTCCATAGCCATGAATTAGAGCTAAATGATCATACAGATTTTTATGTTGCCTCTTTTGGTCCCTCTACTAACTCCCCTATATGAGAACAGAAATGTTGCAGACCATTCTAATTCTTTCATCTCTAAAGCTTTCTGTTCCCATACAGAACTCACAGTAATCAAGGCTTTCTTCATCTGCATTACTTACTACCTTACCTAATGCTACTGGATTCAACGAAACACTTTCCATTGTCTTGTGTGGCTTTTAGATCACACAGATAGAAGTAAGCACATTACCAGGAATAATAAAACTGTCTACTGATACTTTGAAAGCCGTCCTCGAACTGTATGTACACCAAACACAATTTTTATTTTGTTAATTGCTTCTAGTCTCATGCATGTTTATCACCCATTTCGACAAATATTTGTGCAAAGGGGTTCTGTCAACTGAGGAGCTGAGCATTATCTAGTCCATACCCCTCCCAAAGCTGACACATAAGTGCCAAAGGGAAGATGAAAAGCTTGAAGAGGCAGAGAACACCAGCAACTGAAAGAGGGAATGAGTTACATGCCAGAATCAAAGCTAGCAGCACAACCTGGTTACAGCAGCAGTCAGGCAGAATCCAAATTCTTTATCTTCTCTGGCACTTCCAGCTCTCACTTGCTAGTTGCTGTCCTAAATTTCCCCAAGATTCACTGTAAAGCACTCAAATCTGTTCTGAAGAACCATAATGCACACTCAGTTTAGTGCAATCAGCTCTACGAAGCCACCCCTGCTCTTAGAGCATTGTTGACAGCCAAAGTTGTTACTCTATCAGGTATAGTATGCCAACATGGCATAATTCTGCCTAACCTTCAAAAATTAGAAAAGGTAGCAATTATACCCTTAAAAAGTCACTTTTGAATTGACTAATTAATCATTCATTGCCCATGGCACTAATAAGTCATTAGTTTTGTAGTGGCTCATTATAAGGTGCAATATGTAGAAGGGCTCATTTATGCAACTCCTTGCTGAATGTTGATTAGGTTATTTATAGATAATACGTGCTTGTTATGATCAATTATGACTTATGTCTCTGTGAATGTGTTTTTTAGTTGAAAGCTAGCAAGATAAAGACTCATTTAAAGCATCTGTACAGTTAAATGTTGTAATAGAAACTGTTAATACACTATTTCAATAATATATCCTCCAGAGAAAGGGATCTTTTGTCTGGCTACATTGAAATCTGTTCTCATTTGCTCTTTAGTTTTGTTTTTCAATTGCTGTTCTATCTACTTGAGTTATTCATGCTTCCTGAAGGAACTCTGCAATAAGTATAAGAACTAAAGTAAAATACATAATACATGCTGTAAACAGACTTTAATGCATGAGTGCAGTTAAGTAACATTATTCCAGTTTTTTATGCTAATGTTCTAGAGGCTTCAAAAATACAATATGAAGTCAAAGTTACTGGATATATTAACCTGTGTTTTGAAAACACTGTCTGAATTTAAGGAGATATAATTACCCCTAAGAAAGAGAAGGAGAGAGGAAAATGGTAGCAGAAATATTATGTGTCAGGGTTTGCCAATTAGAGACACTGAAGTAATTTTTTAATTGTTCCTTTTTTATTTGTGCCTCAGGAAGAGAATTTACAATCACACACTTTAAAACATGCATTTATTTCTAAAATGAACATAAGTAAAATGTAAAAACAACATCAATTCTTCTTTACTTTAAAAGCCTGCAGTGGATTTTATCTCAATACATAGACAGTGAATCCCCGCTGCGTTGCAGCCTCTCCATTACGACCCCGGCGACTTGCGAGGAAAATTTCTCGCAATTTTTCTTCAGCCATCTGTGAGGTTCCCTGGCCGATGCATGCGCAGTGCCTCTGCTCTGCCGAGGGGTGGTGCCATGGTGCCTGTGGGGCGGGACTCATCCCGCCCTGCGTGGAGGGGGCTCGCAATGCTGGTACTGTGCCCCCATCCCTGACCCGGGAAACAGCCTCACGAAATTGAGGCAAGCAAGGTCAGGCAAGCCCTGTGTGCTGGGAAGAGGCAGCTGTTGCTGTGCCAGGAGGAGGCTTCTGTTTCCCTGCCCTCTGGGACAGTACAGGCAGCGCTGCCTCTTCTGGGACCGGTGAATGTTAAAGGGAAGGAAACTCCGATACCGACGTCCCCTCCCCTCACCCTGCCATAAGCGGCACGGCGTGTCACAGTGTTGCAAAGCAGTTAAGGTTTCCCAGGCTCCAGGAATGCCGAGCAGAGCCCAGGGCCACCCCTTCCCCGCCACAGAGGAATGGCGAGCATGAGTGGTGGCAGCAGCCAGGTTTCTGAGCCGCCGGCGCGGGGCTGCTGGTGTGGTGCGGCCACGGAGCCAGGATGCCATGCCAGGGCTGCCAGCACCCGACGCCTGGCCCACCAGCATGGGCTGCCGGCGCAGGGCAGCTGCGGGTCTGGAACGCCACAGGAATGAGCACTGGAGTCGGGGGGAGGGAGAAGCAGCGCGGGGTTTGGGCTGTGAGTGCACAGTTGCAGCAGCCCGGAGAAGCCCACAGATTCTCGGAGGGGGTGGTTCTCCCAAGTCAGAGGGGGCTCAGAAATTGTTCCATTTGCTCCCCTGTGCTGAGAGAGCCCGAGGGAAGAAGCAGAAAAGTGTCCGCAGCACTCTGGAGCACCGGGGGGGGAGGAAGGGGTGTGGCCTGCATGCATATTAATGACCTGCGCGTCTTTGCAAGTTTGGTGTTCTGCAAGACCCTTGGCCTGACCCGTTCCTCACAAATGATGGGTTATAACTGTACACAGAACCCCCCTATCCCTACTGGATTAAATCATCTTTAAGGACAGCATTTTGGGACACCTCTGGAATAGCTGCTATGGCTTCAGCCAAAATCCCAATTCTGTTAGCTAGTTGCAGTGGAAACCCCTGTTTGATATATCCCAGCTTCTTGTGGTTGATCAACTTTCACACTCGGGATGCCACATAGAGGAAAGTAAGGCTGGAAAAAGGGGAGAAGGCCGCAATCTCATTCTGGAAGGAAAAAAAAAAAGAGGAAGCAATTGTTCTTGCAGAAAGCAGTTTAGGAAATATCCAGCGGCCAGACATGAGTAAGAGATAGTGGTATAGAAGTGATATGGAACATCTCTGAGCAGGGATACAGATCATAGCAAAACCAGGAATGATGTTTAATAAATCTGGAACTACTGCTTTTCGTTCAGTCTTCATTGTGCTGAGATCTTAAAAGATCTCAAATCTTAAAAGATTTGATCCTCATTAGAGCGCTTTGGGACTTGCTAATGTAAGTCTGTCCTACAAAGGAGAGGAAGAGTTTACAGTACCCCTTTTGAAGAGAGTGGAAGATAATGCGTATCTGAGAAAAGAATTCCTGGATACAGCAGAGGAGTATGTTAGCTTTGGATGTTTGCTGTCCTAGGAGAGGTTTACCAGGATGATATATAACTATGTAAAAAAGGGTTATGTTCTTAAATACAGCTGACGGACACTGAGGGGTTTTTCCACTGAAGTGAGGGAGAGCATCTCCAAAAATAAGGAAGAGGATGGGGTTCTGCTTTTTCTCCAGAAGTGTGATGTCCTCCCGTGGATACCCTAAAGAGATCACTCTTGAAGGGTGAAAATTACCTTAGCAAGGAATACTGAGTCACCCAATTAGTTCTAAAAGGCCAGGTAAGTGACCAAGAGTACTTTATATGAGTAAATCCTGCTCTGGTAGTCACATTCTTTCTCCTCAAAGTAGTGAGGGAACAAACTGTCATTTATAACATCAGCATTAGTTCACAGGAGGTTCCAATATACCCTGTGACTCTGGTAATACACATTCAAGACAGTTGTTGACATCTTTCTTTGATGGTCACACAGGGTGAAAGGCCTCATTTTCTATGAATCAATAGCCTGCCCTTTGCTAGGAAGCATCAAAGTGCTCCATGCCATAGAAGAATTGGCTGGAAATGCTGTCAAGATCTTACTGCAGCTGGGCCCCAGCAAGGTATTAAAGACAAGCTTGTAACATATAAGTGTTAAAATGACTTCTGTACCAGGACCTGAGATTGTTTCTGGTTTATCCCATAGAATGGAAGAAACACTTTTGTTTTGGTACTTATGAAGAAGTTAGCCTCAAACTCTCACTTGTAGAAATGCTTCCGTAAGCATTTTCGTATAATAAAATAATGAAAATTTCAATGGTCTGTATATAAAGTAACTAAATCTAAAACCCTATTTAAAAATCAAAGGAAAAATATTTCCTATTTCAGTTAAATTAAACCCAATTGGAACCTGTTCAGTCACCTTCATAACTATTTAAAGTGATGATTGTGCAATACTTACGTGATCAAAGTTAATGTAATATTTATGCAATCAAAGTTAATGTTAAGACATATAATGATTTCACAAGATGAACTGTGAATATAAGTGACACATTAACATAATTATTAAAGATCATAATATTTGCATGGAGAAAAAATGTTTTTTCGATAGTAATGGTTTGTCTCATTATCTCATGTATTGTTTATTTTATGAGAAAGCCTCCATATGCCAGCTTATAGTTTGACTTTTTTGACTGATTTTTTTATGTAACAGCAGCAAATAGAAGTAGGCTTGTTTTTAATACATGGACAATTTTGCCTTCAGTGGTTCCTACTCATATCTTGAATCCAATTAACCTAGGATATTAAGCTGAACAGGAACACAATAGGCTTCTTAATTGTCCTCTTACCTTTTAAGTTTATTAAGTTTATTGAACCATTTTATAAAGTTCACTTGTCTGAGTGAAAAAAATGAAGACAAAACACCTGAGGGAGCTGTATGCAACTTCCCCAGAGCCAAGGGCCATGGTGGGTCTTCCTCTCACCATGTTCTGGGTAGACTCTTGCTCAGCTCCTAAGACAGCAGCCATCAGGGAGGGCTGTGCTCTTCCCATCAGGGCCAATCATGAGGGTCCGCTGTCACTTAGCAAACAGAGAGGAGATGTCATTGTGCCCAGCTTGTCATGCCAGCAGAAAAGGGAAGGCTTTTGCCACATGTCATTCTCTTCTGTTGTACTCACATGCCAGGAAAATACAACCAGGCTTTACTTGGCTTTAAAATACAAGTTGGAGAGGAGCCAAAAAGGTGGAATCTCACTAATTGCTAAACTTCACAAAGGTTTTGTATTCCAAACTTGTATGTGACAGTTAGAAGATTGGAAGGGTTTTTTTCCTCTTTGTAAGAAGCTTAGAGACTGTTTATCCATTCTCATTTAGTAACTATGGAAGAACACTTTAAATTTTCCTCATTAATTCTATTAATTATCACAGAGTCACAGAATATTCTGGGTTGGAAGGGACCCACAAGGATCATCGAGTCCAACTCTTAACATTGTCTCCCTGGCGGGAATCGAACCCGGGGCTCCCACACGCCAGGTGGGGACACTTACCACTGTACTAAACTGGAATTATGCTCTACTTTATTCTAATTGCCTTTTGGATTTGTACCAAAAGCCTGTTTCTTAACATCCTAAATATCCTCCACCTCTACTAGAATTATTTAGATCTGAAGTCTCTCAAAATGTCACCAAATATCAAAGAAGAGATGTTTGCCTGAATTGTGGGCTTAACCACTCAGTACAGAGGATCTTTGCTCATGATTCCACATCACAAACAGAAACAATTATTAACTGTGAATATTTTAAATCAGGATTTGTGTAGAACAAAGATGTCCTTGGAATTAGAATAAGTGTCATGCCTCAAAAATAGTGGCCATAGAAATTTCATGGCCATTGGATTTCATGTTAATTAATGAATTCTTAACAGCTTAGATTAACAGCTTAGATTCCATGAAGCTGGACTAATAATGTTGGCATAGTTAAAGATATTTGACAATAGCAAACTTTCAGCAGACACATTTGTAATGCTACTTAAGGTATTTTACAATATTATACTGACACCACCTCTACTGTGCTCAGACAAAAAAGCTTATAAGAGGCCCTTCTGAACTGTATAATTTATGAATACCATAGTTATTTCAGGATATTATCTTTGTCCTCATGCAAATTATTTATTATGTGCTTACTTGTAGTCTAACCTTTTAAATTAAATTGAAATTATGGAATGCCTTAAAACTTGACTATCATGTACCAGCTGTCTCAGTCAACTGGCTTGTCAATCAATACAGACTGCAAATCACAACTGTATTTGATGTTGATTACGAGGCTATTTGTGGAATTCTGCCAGTTAACATTGAACAAGTTGTACTGAAGTGATCATATCCTTTGTGACTGGTGAAAACCATGGAAATAATTTCAGCTACAAAATGATGACTCCTGTTAAAAAAACAAACAAACAAACAAAAACAAAGTGGTAGCCAAAAAGCTTTTAAGGAAATTAACATAGCCGGTAGCAAGCTATTTTTTTCTCCAAACATCATGTCTTTCTGCTTTTCTTTTTCTCTCTTGCTTACACTTTTTTCCTTCAGTCTTCTAAAACGTTACTGACTTTCCCAGGTATTTTGAAGCTCTTGCTGGGCATCCATTGTCTTAGAGCATGCCCACTGGACACTGCCCTGATTTTCAGGTCTGTCTGCTCCCTTTATAGCCAAAAATCTCTGTCAAAAAATAATAAAAATATTTATTGTTAGGGAAATCATGAATCACAAGCTGCTGTTTTGTTTCACATCACTATAAGGTCTTCATATCATATTGGAAACTTTGAAAGTGTTATGTATGGTTTTTTTCTTTTGACTAATTTACTAAGCACATATTAAAATTCATTCATGTGCAGATCTCTGACAAAGTGTATTTCCATAGACTGATTTTTACTGTTTTACTGGAGGAAATGTTTGGGGGAACTTCTTTTCATATGAAAATGTAAATCATACAGGCGTTTTTTTCTGCACATATAAGCACAATTGAAGCAGTTAAGTGCTTCAATTTATGCCTCACACACTTTTTCTTTAGCGTTGGAAATGACAAAGACAATCACTGTATCATAGTGTATTTTGCTGCTGGACCACTTTATTGACCCCCATAAATATTGCAAACATCTCTGTAGCTTTAGGACTGTTCAGATGCACAGAGTCACCCAAACACATAAATCCCCAGCTAGTTCCCTCAGACTTAGAGCAGACTTTTCCAATATGTACTTTCATGATTTCATCCATAACCTAAAGGTGCATCCCATAAGTACCTGCCAACTCACCTTACTGTTTTTCTTCAAGTCACAAATTCTGCCTTTCCTTGGCTGCAATGCTTACACAAACCCTGAGAAAACTGTTGTCACTCACACTGACTAATGCTACCTTGGTGTGCCTTTGCAGTCTCTGTCTGCCTGCACTTGCCAATGAGCTGTCTTAAGTCTAAATTGCCTGCTGCTGTTCTATTTGTGCAGTCCCCAGTGCAGTGCAGTGCACACAGGAACTCTGCTTGTGCTGCTTTGAGGTTTTGTACTTACAATGAACAACAATAACTGAGAAGTACTTAGTACTTGTCTTACTAATAAGGGAAACATAAGCAGGTATTATTGTAGCAACACTGTTTTCTTCTTAAATTGCTATGTATTTCTTTCTTTTCTGGGCTTGTCTGAAGAAACTCTCATTTTACTTTGAAGCAAAGAAATTATTTTTCTTCAGAAGATTTTCTATGGGTAGGATTTAACACAGAAATTGCTTAACTTAAATACTTAGATCTTCAGATTTTAATTCAAAATTTAGTGTAATGTTTTGGGGGAATGAACTACAATATAATACATGGTCTTTGATCGCAGTTTCTTCTGGGAGAGAAAAAGGAGGAAAGGGGTAGAGCAGTTTTCACTATGGAGGTGCCTGTGTCTTCCTCATTTAAAAAATATCATGCACTGGATCTCTGCTCCACATCTCTCATAAAGCTGTTTGTTCATGGTACTTACCCAAGATGCTTTCCTCATTGCTGAACTTGAAGTGCTCTCTCACCTTGGCATGGTTTCAACTATGTCAGTTAAATCAGCAAGGGGGAGAGTCAGGCCAACAACAAAAACACCTTTCCTGGAGAGTTATGATATTGACCCAGAAACAACACTGAGCAGGCAGAACATTGTTGCTGCATTCAATTCAGTTTTAATAGAGGGAGAATGATCTAGTGGTGTCTTTGCACATTCAGTCATTGTTGTGTCTCCAACTGTCATGATGTGTGCTTACTAGAAGATTTAAATAACAAAAAGGAAAAGTAATGTGCAGTATATTAAGTGTTCTGCTTGCTACTCTGAAAAATAGTATAGTGCAGCATTTAATCACTGACAAGCACAATTCTTTTATTATTAATACTCCATATGGAAAGTAGATTGCTTGCAGTAGAATTTTTTTCTGACTTATGTTAACTATGCATTTTAATACATTTGGGTATTCTAATAACAATAATGCTTCGCTCTGCAAAAATGCAAATATTGAGAAACATGATAGTCAAGGATTTTACAGCAAAGATTCAGAATCCATTCAGAAAGTAAAGGACGTGCCTTTATATTGAGGATTTACTTAAACAAAATTCTTCAAGTTGACAACAAATTTCTACTGGGTGGGGTTTATTTACGTTTTTAGTGTCATAGTTGTGTGAGGTGTCAAGAGAATTTTCATCATATGTATTATGTATTAAAAATACACAGAAATTACCCCAAATTCTAAATGTAGTAAACATAAATGAGATAAGAAAGATAGAAATGTATTGAGTTACCAAAGACTCATTTTGTTCTTTTGGATCCAAATGGTATTGAATAGCATTTCAAAAGCATTCATCTTTGGCCCAATTTTATTTTCAGTGATAACAGCTCAGCTGATCACCCTACCCAAGGTGCAAATGAAAAAGAAAAATTGCCAAATCAAAGATCAGCAGGGTTTAACTGGCTATTTTGGTATTTGAATCTCCTAAAAAGCCATCCGCTTAAATTTTTATGCTAATCGAAAAGTGCATTTTCATTTGTTAAATTATTAACCTACATTAAACTTACATTAAGTCAATGAAAATTTACAGGTTGGGTATCCATGTTAACGCAGAAGAAGAAGAAACCATTAAGTACATATAGAAGTCTGACTACAAATCATTTATGTAAAAGCATAATGCAATATTCTTGTTTTCAGTCCATGACCAGAAGTGGCAAATTCCAAGTCCTTCCTAAAGATGATTGTTTTTTCGCTATTATTCATAAACTGTGTTGCACAGTTCAGTTAGGATGTAGTTGACAATGTTTGTGTGTTCACATTATGAACACAGTTTCTATTTTCATGTCGCAGCAAAAAAAGGATTTTCCTTAAATTTCTCTTAAATTTCCATCGTTGATAGGACTGTGTAACACATTATCTAATCACAATGTGCATAAATTGATAAATATGTTGCTTTGGGATTTTCATATCACCAGGTAAAATGAAATGTGTATCTGTTCTGTATGTTCATGCAGTTTCATTTGAACCTGAACAGTAAGAATATATTTAATAGTCTGCTTCAATCATTCTGTGTCATTATGTATTACTGAAGATCTCAGAATTTGTCAAATATATTCATTGAACATGACACTTGCAAGGACGGAGTAGGGTTTTACTTGTAGTAGCTCTCCATTGGGAACAGCATATTTCATAGCGAATTTTTCTTGATGAAGTGCTAGCAGTGTTGAGCTATTTTAAAATATATTTCCCATTTTTCTACAGTGCTTATAATGATTGCAGACTAATGCAAATGTCACTCCCCATAAAACTGAACTTGTATTGAGAGGAAATTAACTGATTCACTACTGTTAGTAATATCATTTTAAAAGTTTTTAGGAAGCTGATTCAAAAAGTCTTCCATTAAGAGTCTATTTAACATACATAGCTCTAATTTTCCTATGAGAGATGTCTAAATTGTCTAAGTATGCTCTCTAGAACATTTAGTTTTTCACCTTCTTTAAAAAAAAAAAGACAAAAAAGGTCATTTTTATATAGGCTACATTTACAGTGCTTTGCCTCTGTCAAAGTACATATGTCTATTATACATCTTATACACTGAAAGTGAATATTAACATATATTTTTATAAGATATGCATATGTTGTGTCAGGTCCAATTCATGAGTTGCAAAATATTTTCACTGATCACTTTTTTCTTGTAATACTAGACTGTTCACAGTAGGATATTATTAGTGTGGGGAAATGCACTGATGTAGCGAAAGCTTGGTGCATAATCATTAAGGAGTTTGTCATTCCAGAAATCACATCATGCCACTCAGGTGCCCTCGTGGTGTTCTGTATTGGTTCTGTGCAACAATAGTATTTATGGCCTTCAAAAGACTGATTCTATATGGTTGGCTGTCTTACTATGTATTGCCATTTTTGTTGTGAGGCCTTATCTGAGAGAAGAAAGATAAATGAGACAAATAAGCAAGAATGATGAAAGAAGAACATTCCACAGGAATACTTCCAGTAGATGACATACTGTCCTCAGAACCTGTTTTTAACTACCAGGCTAGGTCTGTGCACAAGCTGCATCTGTTTAGCATCCCAAAATTCTCAATGCATTCTGGTGAGTGTATTGATTCTGTCTGGTAATCAATATATCATTGAGAAATAACAGCCTAGCAAGGGCTCATGACTAATACACCAATTCATGGGTGTTGCAGAATGTGAATCCTTCTATAATAGCTGATAGTTTGGGTATCTGGAGGCCAAGAGTGATGTTTAACAAAATACACTAACTTTTTATGGCTTTTTCTATAGTACAGGATCTCATAATTGTACAGGAAGAAAAAAAATCCTAATTATTAATAACTAATGATAAGAACTAATCAAGTAATATATTAATTAATTTCAGTTCATTTCCTGTGGTAATATCTCCAGCTCATTTATATTTAGTTTAAATAAAGTATAAATTAACCTTAAGGGCTGCATTAATTAAATAATATGAGGAATCAGAAACAAGGAAACTACATTATGATTACCAGTAAGAAATTACTTTTCAGCCTTTTTTAATTCATCTCATAATATTAAGTTTCTTTACATTTGAGGCTAAAACGCTGAAATGACAATTAAACACAAAATTTCAAAATTTGTATCTTTTAATCCTTACTCTCATGTGATCCCAGTTCTGAAGTATTTTGAATCCTACCAAGAAAGCTGTGCAGAACCTTCAGTTCTGGTGCTGGCTAGGTTTCAAATTACTGGACATCTTATTTCTAGTCCCCAATGATACATATACACTGGAATACCCCCCTTGCTCTTCTAACAGCATGGTGCCATCAGAAGGATGCTGTCTACCTCTCTCAAGCCCTTCTCATACATAGAATATTTGCCTAGTAATTGGGATGTCTTGTCTCAAATCTTTGCCTAGCACAGGCAGGGAGAAGACCCAAACGAAATCGTCCTACATCTGAGTTTGGGTCTATCCACTGGACTAAAAGGCAATAGAAGCCAACACACTTCCAGTGCTCTTTCAAAATGTTATACATATAATTCAATAGATTTTTGCAGTGTTTTGAGAATAATCTAACCCAGCAATGCTTATAAATGAGATATCACCTAGTCTGTATTTCCACTGGGGATGATGCCAGACAATTTGGCAGCAAAATCATTGAAACAAGTCATGTGTAGGGCCAGCCACAGAAATATGACTGCTTGGGAGTTTTGAGATATTTAAGTGCCAGAGCTGGAGCAGTGTTTTTAAGGTACACAATTTGCACTTGGTTGTCCAAATGATGTTTGAGATCTAAGCTGCTGTGCAAATCCTAACCTTATAGCTCTAGTCTTAAACTCAATCCATTTTTCCATATCACTCTAAATTGATTCTTTAGATTTACAAAGAGCTAATAAAGGAAGCAACTGAAGTGTCAATACACAGAAGTTTTGCTTGTTCTCTTTAAACTGTTAAAATCTCCCTGTGACAAAAGAAATTGTCAGTCTCAAGCACTGCTTTTTTCTCTTTTAAACCACCATGCCTGCTCCCTCTGGATTTAGCTGTTTGCAACAGAGATACACGTAGGAAATTGCTCTACTTAATGAATTCCTTTGTAGTGCTTTGCACAATTCATTTCTCACTAGACTAAGACAAGAGTCCTGGCAGTTGCCATCTCAGAAATAAAGGAGTTCCATAATATTTTTTTCTGCTCTTGAGAAAGTGTCCACAACCAAAGTTCTTGGGGCATTCTGGAAAAATATTTCTTTCTGCTCTTGAGAAAGTGTTCACAACGAAAGTTCTTGGGGCATTCTGGAAAAATGATTTCTGAAAAATCTTTGTGCTATAGTTTTCATCAGCTTTGTTAGGTGGCTTTAAATGCTTCTGAAAATAAAATGTGTATCTGTGGTCCCACCTGAAATCTACTGCTGTGGAATACCGTTATGAACTATGAAATCTGTTAGAATGTTAACATATTTTAAGGGGAAAAATATAATTTGAATTATGCAAATTTTTTACATGTCAAAATTGTAGTGGAAACAAGTTAGAATTGAAAGAAAGTAAGAATAAACAGAGACTTCCTAATATTTTTAAAGATGTTTGCACCTGAGAAAAATTTTTGCTTAATTAATGATAGTTTTGATTGAAAGTATGTGGCTATTTATGCCGTATTTCTAGAAGAAGCATTATGCAAACATCATCTTGTAGAATCACAGAATCACAGAATCAGTAAGGTTGGAAAAGACCATAGAGATCATCAAGTCCAACCTATCACCCGTTACCTAATCTAATCTAGTCAAACCTGTTACCTAACCTGACCTGTTGCCATCCTACAACCAACACATCATCCTACCTATAACACACTACCCTAATATCTAGGTCATGTCACCAAGAACTTCATCCAACCTTTTCTTAAACACCTCTAGGGACGGTGACTCCACCACCTCCTTGGGCAGCCCATTCCACGGAGAGATCACCCTCTCTGTGAAAAAGTTCCGCCTAATGTCAAGTCTAAATCTCCCCTGACGCAGTTTAAGACTGTGTCCTCTTGTTCTATCACTGGTAGCCAGAGAGAAGAGACTGACACCCAGCTGACTACAACTTCCCTTCATGTAGTTGTAGAGAGCGATAAGGTCTCCCCTCAGCCTCCTCTTCTCCAGACTGAACAATCCCAGCTCTCTCAGTCGCTCCTCATAGGGCTTGTGTTCCAGCCCCTTCACCATCCTTGTCGCCCTTCTCTGGACACGNGTCCCAGTTCCTGAAGTCGCTCCTCGTAGGGCCTGCCCTCCAGTCCCTTCACCATCCTCATTGCCCTTCTCTGGACCCTCTCAAGCAGCTTAACATCCCTCTTAAACTGGGGAGCCCAGAACTGCACACAGTACTCAAGATGAGGTCTGACCAGCGCTGTGTACAGGGGAAGGACAACCTCCCTGGACCGCCTGACTACACTGTTCCTGATGCAGGCCAGGATGCCATTGGCCTTCAGTGATACATAAGCTCAACATATTCTTCTGATAAAAATAACATGAAAGATGATTTATATTTTAGTGTATACATTGATCCTCACCTTGATATTTTTTCCAAATATACATCCTCACATTGTTTTGATGGATCTTTTGAGTGCTATTAATGTATTAATCCAACCATCAAACCTGCAGCATATAGCTCAGTGTAGTTTTGAACTAAGGTAAATTCTAATGATTCTTCTGCAGCATAATTATATTCAGCATAGCCTCGACCAGAGACAGCTACGTTTTCATTGTTCTCCTCCAAGTTATTTATGGCAGAAGTGTCATAAGAGGGCTGCAAGCTGCCAGAATCATTACTTTTCCATCATGTCCTGCACAGTCATTTTTGTGTGTGTCTTTTAAAATTGATGGAATTCCTGGAGAGGGTAATTGTCTAAGCATTTTTAGAAGGTGTGCAGAGGAAGAGAAAAGTCTCTGACGACTGGGTCAACTGATCAAAGGTTAGAGACATGCTCCAGTAATGTGAGAGTTTAAATTAAGCATATGAATTAAGACTCCTGATTAGGTGGCTGGGCTATCAGTACAGACCGTACAAAGAGAGAGTTGTCATTAAGAGCAATATGTAACTATACAGGTATTCAGCCAGGATTGGGGTTTGTGTACATTAAAGTGATGTGCATACTGTGTTGTGTCATAATTTGTGAACAGTCTTCCTCACAACACAAAGTAAAATTTTCCCACATCTGGGAGATTCCTCATCTATTAGAATTAAGTGGTCTCTTGGGTCCCTTAAGCTCAGAGGCACATTGATCTTTTACTTGAATATTTAAAGAATTTCACTCCTTGTAAAGATAATAAATTTTCTAGTCATTCTGATAATATATTTTCCTTCCTGAACCAGATAATTATTGCTTTCTAATTTGAAGAGATATTTGGATGGCATAAGTGTAAGAAAAAAAAATCAACTCTGTGGGGGTTTCTTACTCATTTTCCACTGGTATTCAATGCTCAGATTTTTCTACATGCAAAACTTAAACATAACACTGGGATATCTCCTGAAAATTATTTTCAGCTTGTAGTACTGGTGATCTTGAGTGACTTGTCTAGTTCCAGTAGTCATATGGTACTGCTTATGTGCAGTATAATCATATAGCTGTCTTGGAATGGGGGAATGCAAACCTGTCAACAGACTTGTTTTCATTATTTGTGATTACCTCAGAAATTAGGCTTAACTACAAATAAAGAATGAATAAAATTCAGAATATAAAATCTGTATAACTTCAGTAATGTATATGTATTAAATCATTACTATTTGTAAGGTAAATATTGTGTTTCTATTAATATCCATTTTACAAGTGATGTGATATGTCTATAATATTATGGTTCTAAAATACTCTTATTGGCACTACTTAACATTCAGCATATTTTATTTCAAATATTTCATATTCATATATTGTGGTTTCTTGTAATTTAATTTTGTAGATATGCTTATACTTACTGCAAATCTCTCTTTCATTTGCAATTACATAATTAACTGCACAACACAGGGGTTTATGCTCCTAAATTTAATTTGAAAAACTTTATACCACTCAAAAAAGTGCTCAAAAGTATGTTCTTAACTAAGAGATAATGTCAATGGAAACAAAAGTTGTCTTAGATTTATTGCCTCCAGCTGCCACATCAGTTTTGAGGCAGAGCTGAGACATTTCTTTTCAAAGTTGAAAATATTGATCTTATGACAGTGATCTATTATGATGACTTCATTCTTATTATGTCAAGAATTTGATGAAGAGGTAACCATTTTATCAAATGAATTGTGCTGCAAGAGAGTGACAGATATTCAGTCTAATTGTACTCATTCGCTTCGTCCTAAATTGACCTTATTTATCCAATCAGTTACTAGATTAAATTCTCAAATAAGTAACACTATTTGCAAATTGGGCTGTTAATCATAATGGTAACTGAAAGAGAAATGATTGTTAAATAAGATAACAATATTGGTCATCTCTTATTATAAAGACATTTGACTTTATTGCTGCAATATAAAAGGTGTGTTTTAGGATTCATTTTATGTGTAATATGTAACTTACGTGTCTAACTTCCACAACTGCACTGAATGTATCAATTTTCTGTGCAGCAATGGAACAGTCAAAAATATCAATATGGTGATTAGAGAAACAGGTTATCTTAGATGAATGGTTGGCTTAAACCATTAACTTCCTTAACATAATGTTATGACATTATACAGTCGACAGATAGTTTAATGTTGTAATGTATTCTAGAGCTTATCAATATGGTACTACAAGCTAGAAGTTAAGGTTACAGAAATGTAGAATATACAGATAGTAATTCCCCTTTCTTCGTGATTATTTCTCCTCTCATTTCTGTGGAAGGAACATTATTTTTAGTGAAAATAGGTGGTGTTACTCAAGTCAAATTTTGTAGCTTTTCAGTTTTACTCAGATTTAACCTTGAATGTCTTCTTTAAACCCATGAAAACCTGGTCCCCCAAAAGCAGGGGATGCTTGTTTACAGTCCCACTGTGGCCAAAGGAGAAAGACTGGCTTCATAAGTCCAAATAAAGAGAAAGCTAATAAAAGTGTTCTCCATCTTCCTCAGGAGAAGTGTATTTCTACTGATAGACCACTGAGAAAACGTACTTTCTTACTTCTTAAATGAAGAACCTAAAACAGAATTATGTAAGCCTTGGGGTTTGCCTATTTGAATTTCAAAGTTTTTTCTTCAAATGGCCACTTCACTGTAGGAAGTTCAGCTTCTACAATGAAATTAGAAACTGGCAGCATTTTCAATAGCCTATACCAGGTTTTAACTTCAGAGCTGGTGCAGTTCAAAAAACTTTATAAAGTATAGCTGTTGCAATATTTTTGTCCTTTTAATTCCTGAGGGCAAAGAGTTAATCTAATACACTGAAGTTTTAAAATCATATTACATTGTCAGAAGCTCGTTTCCATTTCCTCGAGGCATTCTTACCAAGATGTTAAATTCTCTGTGAAGTTTAACATTTAGCTGCTTGTTCTACATGACAAATGCAGATGGAAGTTGTCATCAGTTCCTGAGAAGCAGCATATTTGGAAAAGCACATCTGGAGTTCCTTTATTAAGCTGATTGAAGAAACTGATCAATCTTTTTGTTCTTGGGTTGTTAAAGCAATTTTGGATCTTATGAAGCTGCAAGAGTCTGTTTTCCTTTACTTGTATGAGTATGCATTAAATCAATATCTTTAAGGAGTCTTAGTTAAAATTTCTCTACTGCAATTTTCACTTTGAAAAATTTAATGGTTTTTGCTTCTAATAAAGAAAGAAGATATTTATTTAAATTAAACAAAAATACAACCAACATAAGGCATGCAAAGTAAAAATAAAAAGCAGAGAAAAATCTCCAGGAAAAGGTTAGAGATGGGCTTTTGAACACGCTTTGTTTTGTATGCAGCTGATGAGTTTAAGTAACTTCACGATGCAGGAAAAAAAAATCCAAAATAACGCTTACACAAATAGCATTAAAGCCATAGAAACAAATTTAAACTAGTTTTAAACTTTTTTGTGCTATTGGTATGGAGTTTTAGTACCATTTTAATGTAGATAAAGTGAACCGTATGAAACCCTGCTTCCTTAGACCTCAAGCAGAGTTTAGTTACTAAGTTCTATAAAGCCTGAATGTAAAGATTGATCACAAGACAAACGTTTTGTTGGAAACAAAAGCCTTTGGCAACTCAGGTAACAAAAGAAAAGCTATGAACTGAAAGCTCTTATTCCCTTAAAAATTTAAGGATCCCTGCATCTAAAAACAGAGGTGAGCCCTCCAGAGGGGCAGCCTCCAGAGGGGCAGCCTCTGGAAGCACCAGATCATCTGAAAGGCCTTTTGTTGCTTAAGTCTCCTACTATTTCCCTTCTGTTGACTCATCCTCTCTGTCTGTGGGACATCTGTGACCTACTGTCTTTAACTCCAATTTTGTACTTCTGATGGTGCCATAAGGTGAACTTGACTTCACTTAACACCTTTGTCTCCACACATCACAAGTGTAGTATAGTAACTATAGTAGCTGTAGTATCACAATTACTGAACTTGGGGCTTCTTTAGTCACTGAAGAGAAATGGGAACTCACAGGCTTGCTCACAGAGCATTCTCCACTTTTTACCGTGTTCCGATTCATTTGCTATTATTTCAGTAAGGTAATGATTATGCAAGCCCGCTCCTACAATCCTAACTAAAAAAACCCAAAACATTAATGTCTTAGTTAAGTATTTGAATATCATCTGTTTCTATTTGACATAATGACCGGGCTTTTAGCAGTGATTTGATCACCAGAATATTTTGCAATAGGTACAAGAAAAGTAGTTTCTAAAACAATAGTTTAAAAAAAAGCCCAAATAAAACGACTGCAGGTATTGAGACTGCTGGGAAAATGGGTATGCACTATGTAATCCAAGTCTGAAGTAAAAAACACTGCTACTGTAAAGGGGAAAATTCAGGTGATAAAACTACTATGCATTGGGTTTGAATTAATTTTTCATATCACATGATTAGACTTGAATATCTGATCTTCTTCTGTTAGGAAAATGAGGACATGATTGATAGAAGGTGAACATTTTGTTATCTGCCCCCTAGGTCTTGGCTAGATGCTTTTCTGGGTTCTCAGGATTATCTTCTGCCCCAAAGCATGTTCATAAATGATTCAGTGTTGATACAAAAATGGCTGATTTACACAGAGACACTAGCTGGCTGATGAAGCCCTATGATGATGCTGTAGAATGTTTTATTACATAAAACTTGTAACAGACTAATCATGCTGAAGAATTTAGGTCTTCTTCAGTCTAAAAAAAGACACTGAGGTTCTTGCTAACCTTGCACAGACTGTGGAAATTATTACCTATTCACAAGTTTCAGTGGGTTTGTACAATATACACTACAAAGCTCTTAGCAAGCTATCTGTGGAATTCCAGGAAGACAATCTAAATTCCATAGTTCTACCACAACATGCAGTATTGAGATCAAGTGGAATTGTATTCTGGGATCAGGAGGAAACTGCAGACTAAATTCCATTTTTTTATACAGTCAATACAACTTCCCTGATGTTAAAGGGATTTTCAGGTGGAGTTAAAAAACCTTACCTTGGAAGTATGTTCATAAAGTGTAAGGGGAGGAACTACCAGTTCCATAGAAGTTTTTAGATATATTTTCCTGTGTCTCAAGTTTGAAAAAATGGTGCATATATATTGGGAATCTCTAAAATCCATCCAGTCACCACCTGTAAGTGAGGCTGCAGGTGTTGTGAAGTGTCAATTGACTATGCCTCAGCTGCTCACCTAAACTCTTCCCACAGCCAAATTGAGAAACAGGTATCTTTTAAGCATGATACTTCTCCTCCTAAAGGGATGATGTAAATCATCCTCATTTAAAACAGCTGAGATGAATTGTGTCTGAAGAGTGACTTTTTCACCTCCTTGACTATAAAAAGAACCTAGCATGGTATCTGATGTAGATATCTACATTATAATCCAGATGCATTGAATTGCATTATGGGTCACTTTCTGCAACTGGATTATTAGTGTTATTATTATATTTTGATTTTGTTATTATTATCATTGTTGTCATCATCACACTAGCCCCAATAGAAACTGATTTGGAGCTCCACTGTACTGTTATACAAAGAAACAGTGACAGAAACTCCCTGACTCAGAGAATAGATGAGCAGCTATAAAACATTAGCAGTTTGCTGTCTAAGAAAAAACACTTTTAATTCTGTTATATTCATTAGCATCACAAAACTAAGTGAATCTTTGATATCTTCTCCCGTCTCCCTCCGCTTTCCCCAGTTATTTGTTGGTATGGCAGACTTACTAAAAGGAAGCAGAGCATTTGACTAAAAATGAATGCTGTTGCCTCACCCTTCTAAAAGGCTGATCCTAAATCAAGAAGGAATAAAGGGGACCTGAAATTGCATAAGAAGCAAGTTGCAAATGGTACTGTGTGGAGTTTTTTCCCCTAGCTGGTTTAGACATAGTTGGGTGATGATGAGAAAGAGGCTGGGATGGTGAAAGGCACAGCTGGAATTTAGTACAGTGGTGAGTGTCCCCGCCTGCCATGCAGAAGACCAGGGCTCGATTCCCGCTGGGGAGGCAGTGGTGTGGTTTAAGAGTTGGACTCGATGATCCTTCTGGGTCCCTTCCAACTCACAATAATCTGTGACAAGAACAGTTTTACAAGAAGGCAATACATCCAGTTGTAAAACACATCCAGTGATAAAATACTCAAGTTCTTGACTCTTTCAAGAAAAAATAAATTAGTCAGAGGGGAATTTTAAAGAATTTGTTCTTTATAACTAATGCATCAGATTTCCTTGCCACACTCGCACTGAACTCCATTATAATGGTTTAGCATTAAAAAGAGTAGTGTCATAGCAATTTGTCCTGGTTCACCTGAGGGGCATCAAATAGCAAAAGACACACTGTATGAGTGAACAGAACCACATTTCAGCAAAACACTGTGTGCTATTTTCTGAAAAAATACTACAAATATTGCTTTTAAAATCACGGGAACCCTGACCTGTCTTTAAGTTCAAAGCCAGTTACGTGCATTATTACTTTAATATCCAGATGTCTTCCATTTTAATCAGATTTTGGTGTTTTGATGCAATCTCTTTAGTGAAAGTCTGGAGAATTAAAATCTGGAACTGAGATGCTTAAAACCTCAGTCTAGTTACTTGCCAGAAGAATTTCTGGAAACCTTCTTTTTCAGATTATAATTTTTTTTTTGTTGTTCCATATCAGAAAAAGACTTGTAATTTTATGTCTTATATATTTGGGATTTCTAGAAATTCTAAGAATGGAATTTTACAGAGTATTGCTCCACTGAAAAGATGTTGCAATTAATTTTAATAGCAAAAATATATTAAAATATTTTTTACATACACATCATGCATTTCTTGAGCTTCAAAAAAGAACTGTCTGTTCTTGGCTTCAGCTAATCTTAAGGACAACAGTAAAACCTCTGAAATACAAAAAACCCATGATGAAAAATTATAAATAAAAATATTTTTCCTTCTTTACCCTGTATCCAATAAGAAGGTACAAAAATATAGGCCTTGTGATATACCTCGAATCTGACAGTGAACCAAAAAAGGTAATTAATTTGAAAGTTGAGCCTTCCTCAAAGGCAATTCCTTAAGGACAGTTCTTGATAATAGAAGAGGTCTGCTTTTAAGTCAGATGAACTTACAACATTTTTTGCAACTGATTCAGAATTCTGCATTATGAAAGGTACTACCTTCAAGTTTGCTGAAGACTGGATCCATATAAACGTTTGAAAATTATAGATACTTGGCTTAGTAAGAAGCATCTGATTAGTGAATGGAGAGGAGATGCATTTTAAAATTTAGGTTGTGCATGGAGAAGCGTCAGTAAAAATGTTTTTATTTATGGCAATTCTGATCTCTATGTTTTTGAGCTGATTCTTTTTTCTATTTATGAGATCTGATATTTTCAGATGTGGAGTAGCATAGGACCTTCCATCCTAGAATCCTAAATATGCAACAGATTAATTAATGTCACATCTGAATAGCACAAACCTGAAATTTCTGAACACAAAAGCAGAAATCTAGTAAATTGGAAACATTCCATTTGTCTCAAGACAGGAATAGAGCTCAGAATCCTATATCTGAACCCTCTTGGATTTGAGCATGTAGAGAACCATTTTCATTTTACTTCAGTGTTCTTTACAGAGATCTGGAAGTTCATTCTTTTAGAATATTTCCAGTGCTAATAACTTCTGAACAACTTTGCTACCCCTTTTTATGGTTTGCTTAATTTATTTTATTATCTCAAAAATTAGCCTCAAAGAACACTGAGTTTTGTTTAGGGGGCTGGACTTTGTTTAGCAAAATAAAACTTTGCACTACATCTTTTCTTTCCATGCTCTGTATAATAGTGCATTTCTGAAGGATTTTGCATGCTGTATACAGTTCCATACTTCAGAACACAGGCACATAGACAACTGATAATTGTTTTCCTAATTAATATAGTAGGTATGGAAATCCCTCTTCCTTTTGTATTTTGTGTGTCATTACAGCTGCTAGAAAAAAAAAACCTGAGAAAGCATTACTCAGTCCCACTTTTAATGGCAGTGTAATTTTTCTAGTTGTGGCTTCTTAAAACACTAGAGCATATAAGAAATGTTAACTGCATTCTTGCTGTATGATGAACCAGCATACGCAGCCTGTCATGAAGTCATGAATATAGTGTCTAGTACAGCACTTTCTAATGCACAGCAGTTAATTTTTCACTTAAATTCAGTTACATTACAGCTACATCACTACTGCTGTCACTATTGCCTTCTATTGCTTCCTTTTCTTCTCGTTTATCAAGATGACTGTCAGGGATCCTTTTGAAAACTTCTGTATTGAGCCCTTTGTGATAAGCACAATTTAACATGCTTCTCAACATTATGTGAGAACTCCTCCAGTATTTCACCTACAAAGAAAATATCTGCATATGAGATATTTCTCTTGTCTACATTAGTTCTTTAAAAATAAAAAATACATTCAATAAATAAAAAAATACTGCATATGTTTATGAGTTTTCTTCCAGCAAAACAAAACCCATCCACAAGAGGGGTAGGAAAGATGATCCTAACAACTATAGGCCAGTCAGCCTGACCTCAGTCCCATGCAAAGTCATGGAACAGATGGTCTTGTGTGCCATTACACAGCAACTGCAGAACAACCACGACATTGGATCTAGTCAGCATGGATTTCGGAAAGGCAGGTCCTGCCTGACTAACTTGATCTCCTTTTATGATCCAGTGACTCGACTGGTTGATGGCAAAAAGGCTGTGGATGTTGTGTACTTGGACCTTAGCAAAGCCTTTGACATGGTTTCCCACAATAAGCTTCGGGAGAAACTTGTAAAGCACGGGCTGGAAAGGAACATTTTATGCTGGGTTACACACTGGTTGGAAGGGCGAGCTCAGAGGGTGGTGGTGAATGGTGCAACATCGGACTGGCGGCCAGTCACCAGCGGAGTCCCACAGGGGTCAGTGTTGGGCCCAGTACTGTTCANTACAGCTACCTGCGGGGAGGTTGCAGCCAGATGGGTGTAGACCTCTTCTTCCAGGCTGACGACACCAGAACGAGAGGGCACAGCCTCAAGCTACGCCAGGGGAGGTTTAATCTTAACGTTAGGAAGCGGTTTTTCGCGGAGAGAGTAATTGCATATTGGAATGGGCTGCCCAGGGAGGTGGTGGAGTCGCCATCCCTGGAGGTGTTTAAGAGAAGACTGGACGAGGAGCTTAGTGACATGGTCTAGCTGGGGGGTGTAGGGCTGGGTGACCCTGGGCCCCTTCCGGCTCGGAGTGGCCTGCTAGACTGTGAGGCATCTAGGCTCTAGGATGTGCTCTTGGTCACTGTACGGGTATTAGATGGTGAGTTGGACTAGATGATCCTTGTGGGTCCCTTCCAACTCATAATTTTCTGTGTGATTCTGTGTGAAAACAAACCCCAAGCTGCATGCTGTTATCAGGTTTTTGAAGGGCAGTTTTTGTTCTGTCCTTGCTCATATAACAGCCTTGCATGATAGCAAAACTACAGCAGCTGGTCTGTAAGCACGAGCTTAATAATGTGTATTGTGCTGTGGCTTCTAATCTGCTGTGGTCCAGATTAGTTTTAAGAACGTGCTAAGGTAAATTACAATAGCAGTCCTAGGAATGGGGTTTTTTACATGTTTTCATGTTGTTAAAATGTTTTAATTGTTTTCAGAAATCTGTTGACATAAAATAATTCAATTCATTATGATATTTTTACTAATAGAACTAAATGAATTACCTTGTCTTTTCTAAGTTAAGCACAGGATGTTATATAGTGAATACCTGGAATACATATTTTATAACTTACTTGGCAAAAACTTTGTATTACAGACATACACACATTGTGGAGTTTAGAGAGTTGCATGTATTAGGAATGATTAAAGAACAGTAAATACGTATTTTATACTGAAACACTGAACAACTTGTAGCAAACTGCAAAAGATAAAGTAAAGGCTGTAATGAAAGCTACAGTCTAACTCACACTTTCTGCTCCAGTCAAAGTGTAGCATAATTTAAACAGAGAACTGGTGGAATGCATTCAGTGGAATCTCCATTATATCTCTCTTCTGTCAGTGGGATTTCTGTCTGATAGGTTACTTCCCAGACAGTGCCTGCTGTAGTGCCCCAAGTTAAGAGCTTTGAAGAGACCAGCAACAAAAGATTCTTATTTGTACTGCACATATATGGTGAAAGTAGCAGTGGGACTTCCCTGAGCTATAAATGTAGCTGGAATATTGCTAAGGATGGCAGAAGGCCATCAGAGTAGGATGTGCCATGATGATAATTGAACTATTAGTACTAAAAAGGAACCTTTCAGACTTTCAGTGTACCTAAACAAAACCCATTCGCATCCAAATTAATTAAACCAACCAAAATATTGATAAGAAAAATGCAAATCCACTTAAGATCTAAGGTTATTTTTGCATTTTTTGAGGTTGGATATTTCTCTTCCAGCAGAATCTGCGGCTAAAGCTGATTATTTTTAAAGCAAAAAATGAGAAAGCTTATGAAAACCTGAAAGCAGGCTTGTTTTCTCCAGCAAATAAGAAAATATGAGCTGCTATCACTTTCCTCCAGCCTAAAGACTGCTGCCCTTTGAACATGGTGCTGTGCATGTTGGTGCACTTTTCTGTATGCAGAGTGGGCAGGTCTGATGTCACTCTTCACAGAACAGAAGAGTCAAAAATGCTTTGGATTAGCAGGGACTTCAAAGACCATCTAGTTCCAACCCCTCTGCCACGTTGCTCAGGGTCCCATCCAACCTGGCCATGAACACCTCCAGGGATGGGGCAACCACAACTTCTCTGGGCAACCTGTTCCAATGTCTCACCACTCTCACAGTGAAGAATTTCTTCGTAATATCAAATCTAAACCTCCGGTCTTTCAGTTTGAAGCCATTCACCTTGTCCTGTCACTACGTGCACTTATAAGAAGTCCCTCTACAGCTTTCTTTTACACCTGCTTTAGGTTCTGGAAAGTGCTGTAAGGTCTCCTTGGAGCCTTCTCTTCTCCAGGCTGAACAACCACAGCTCTCTCTTCCTGTCTTAATAGGAGAGGTGTCCCATCCCTAGGATCATCTTTCCAGCCCTCCACTGGACATGATCCAACAGGTCCACATCTTGTTATGTTGGGGGCCCCAGAGCTGGACACAGTACTCCAGGTGGGGTCTCAGCAGGGCAGAATAGAGGGGCAGAATCACCTCCCTCAAAGTGCTGGCCCCACAGCCCAGGATACACTTGACCAGCCCAGGACAAGATTGGGACCATAGACCGCAGGAATGGAGGAAGAATCCCAGTCAGATCCAGCTGTCAATTTCAGAACCTCCTCTGCCATCTATGTCTGGAGGACAGTTTCCAAGGGTGAATTGCACGGGGGCAACTAACAGCATTATAAGCCAGTCAGTGCCAGATCTTTCTTCCCACGACAGATGTAGAGGAATACATAGAAGGCTGCCAGGCTCAGAGCTCGTCTGCTCCAGGCAGTGAATATCTGCAACACCAGTGGTGGGATTTGTATTTGATTGTTGGGGACACAGCAGTCTGGAGCTGTTGGTCCACACACTGAGGTCAAACGTTTAATGCATAGTCTATATACAGCTGGAAGTTAGGGGGGCTAGTCTTTAAAAATGCAAAGAGAAGTCTCCTGGATTGAGGGATGAGATATGAGGAAGACATCCTGTGAGGATAAGCACTGTTATCAGAGTAAGATGTTATAATTTTCAACCTAAAATTGAACATGACATCTTTTTTGGTAGCTTGAGTTTGGGAAGTATGGGGAATGAGTGCCAGGATACTGGTGTGTCACCTGAGGACAGATGACATACTCTGAAGGTCCTTACAAAGGCTGAATGGCTCCATGAGACAATTTTTGACAATTCAGGATCTTCAGATTCCTTTTACAGTCATTAAAATATTCTGAATTATGCTGTATTTAGAGGACAGCTGTTTTATTAAATATATGTATATATTATAAATATAAACATACCTATGATAAAACATAGAACACAAAACAACAACTCGAGAACAACTGCAACTGACACTCAGAGAGCACCCCTCCCATTTGGAGCAGTTACAACTCTGGCCAGCAGAAGACACTGTCACATTCCTAGGAGAAGTGAGGGATCCCAAGGCCACAATGGCAGAGACTGTCTGGGACCCCTCGCAGGCAGCACAAGGGAGACTCTCTCAGAGTTCCTCGGGGTGCAGGGATGGGAAAAGAAACTCCTTCACAGACAGTGTCTGCCCAAGGGTCTTGGGCGGTATTATATCCGTAACAATCATGTTCCAAGAAGTACTTTTGTCCTGTGATCAGCCATCAAAGTGAATTACAGAAACCTCCCAGCAGGATCCCTCCTCTTTGTATACTTCTGTTGACTTTAGAGCTTTTATGTTAGAGCGATGTTTTTTAATGTCTTCGGCTTTGGATAATGTCTAGGCTCAGAAAATCACAAGCTCTCTATTGCAGCTGCAACATCACCCTGTAGAAATGTCTGGCAAAGCACATGAAACCAGAGCATTTTTTGTTTTCTTTGGTGAGAGCAGAGGGGCAGTGAGTGTCTCTCCTCTCTGAAGGTGCTCACACTGCCTCAGGGTCTTCTGCCACCTGGCTGGTTTTGGTCGGACACATGATGATAGCCATTTCCCAACCATCTATGTACATCTGTTTTGATTTAGGACAGCAATGAGCCCAATATGATCAGTCCTAGTAGTGTTAAGAAGAACTGAATCTATCATTTGGAAAACTATCGTCAATCCCTCGTGCGTAGAAGGCTTTTCTGAAGAAAACTTTGTGATTCCAGACAATAAAAACCTTTGTGCTCCAGCAGTGGCTACCAAACTTCAGCTTCTCAGCAGTCAAAGGGTGTGGAAAAATTTATTAAGAAGCTCCCTTCNCGGTATTATATCCGTAACAATCATGTTCCAAGAAGTACTTTTGTCCTGTGATCAGCCATCAAAGTGAATTACAGAAACCTCCCAGCAGGATCCCTCCTCTTTGTATACTTCTGTTGACTTTAGAGCTTTTATGTTAGAGCGATGTTTTTTAATGTCTTCGGCTTTGGATAATGTCTAGGCTCAGAAAATCACAAGCTCTCTATTGCAGCTGCAACATCACCCTGTAGAAATGTCTGGCAAAGCACATGAAACCAGAGCATTTTTTGTTTTCTTTGGTGAGAGCAGAGGGGCAGTGAGTGTCTCTCCTCTCTGAAGGTGCTCACACTGCCTCAGGGTCTTCTGCCACCTGGCTGGTTTTGGTCGGACACATGATGATAGCCATTTCCCAACCATCTATGTACATCTGTTTTGATTTAGGACAGCAATGAGCCCAATATGATCAGTCCTAGTAGTGTTAAGAAGAACTGAATCTATCATTTGGAAAACTATCGTCAATCCCTCGTGCGTAGAAGGCTTTTCTGAAGAAAACTTTGTGATTCCAGACAATAAAAACCTTTGTGCTCCAGCAGTGGCTACCAAACTTCAGCTTCTCAGCAGTCAAAGGGTGTGGAAAAATTTATTAAGAAGCTCCCTTCACTTTGTTGTTGCTATTACAAGTCAGAGGCTGCAGGTGTTCTCCATGGGCTGCACTGCAGGGGGTTGTGTGTTGGAGGAGAAAGGGATGAAGAGTTACAGCTTTGTAACCAGAGTCCTCAGCCAACCTCAGGCAATCTGGTGACACTGCACATCAGCTTCATTTTACAACAGAACCACAAACAATGAGCAGTGGAACTCAGTGTGGTGTTTTGTGTTGATGAGAGCGTGGCGCATGAGACCTTTGTGTTTGAACCATCACAGGCAAGGCACAGGAACAGCCACAAAACCATGGATAAAATGCAAGGGGTAAATTTGGTTTTTTTACCTTGCCAACCAAGAGATCCCTGAAGCAGTACGTGGGCAGAGGCACACAGGTAGAGACAGAGGCACCACAGAGCCTGGTCCATGCTAGAGGGTCACTGAACCTGCTGTTTTAACCCATATTTCAGGGATTTGCACAGGTGTAGTTTACGACTGTGCTTTGATCTTTCCACAGCAGGGCAGGAATCATGTTTAATAGGTGCCTCCAGTTCTACTGNAAGGTGCTCACACTGCCTCAGGGTCTTCTGCCACCTGGCTGGTTTTGGTCGGACACATGATGATAGCCATTTCCCAACCATCTATGTACATCTGTTTTGATTTAGGACAGCAATGAGCCCAATATGATCAGTCCTAGTAGTGTTAAGAAGAACTGAATCTATCATTTGGAAAACTATCGTCAATCCCTCGTGCGTAGAAGGCTTTTCTGAAGAAAACTTTGTGATTCCAGACAATAAAAACCTTTGTGCTCCAGCAGTGGCTACCAAACTTCAGCTTCTCAGCAGTCAAAGGGTGTGGAAAAATTTATTAAGAAGCTCCCTTCACTTTGTTGTTGCTATTACAAGTCAGAGGCTGCAGGTGTTCTCCATGGGCTTCACTGCAGGGGGTTGTGTGTTGGAGGAGAAAGGGATGAAGAGTTACAGCTTTGTAACCAGAGTCCTCAGCCAACCTCAGGCAATCTGGTGACACTGCACATCAGCTTCATTTTACAACAGAACCACAAACAATGAGCAGTGGAACTCAGTGTGGTGTTTTGTGTTGATGAGAGCGTGGCGCATGAGACCTTTGTGTTTGAACCATCACAGGCAAGGCACAGGAACAGCCACAAAACCATGGATAAAATGCAAGGGGTAAATTTGGTTTTTTTACCTTGCCAACCAAGAGATCCCTGAAGCAGTACGTGGGCAGAGGCACACAGGTAGAGACAGAGGCACCACAGAGCCTGGTCCATGCTAGAGGGTCACTGAACCTGCTGTTTTAACCCATATTTCAGGGATTTGCACAGGTGTAGTTTACGACTGTGCTTTGATCTTTCCACAGCAGGGCAGGAATCATGTTTAATAGGTGCCTCCAGTTCTACTGCAGGCCTGTGTTATCTGAACACAGATGTTCTGCTTGTCCAACACACAAGGCCAAACAACAATTAGTATGATACATACATGTATTCTTCAACACTCCAGCTGCATGTCACTCACGTGTGTTTACAATCCTGTTTGACAATCTTTGTTATTTTGCTGGACTTTGCTACTGCTCTTGGTATCAGCCATAGTTGCACCTAAGTTATGCGTAAAAATAATGAAGGACTAAAGTCTGCTTTATTAATACTGTTTTATGGAAGAGGTACATAGACATTGAAGTTCTAGAAAACATTGCATAGCCAGTTACTATTTTTTTTAACCTCTGATTCACTTCCTCCTTCTTAGCATTTAAGTCTTGCTACCAAAAAAATAAATCTAATTGAATAGAAACTTGTGATAGAAATTAAACTTTCAAAACTGGTCACAGCAAAATAACCATTATCCTTAATAGGAATTCTGTGTGCATATTGAGTGAGAGATTCACCACTTTGCTTTTAATTCCATGTCATTTAGAATTACTAAATGAATAGGAGTGTGTGTATCTGAGCTTGTTTTCACCTGCCTAATGTACAGAAGATCAAATCCTAATTAAGGAGAAATAATTATCAGTCTGTCCTCGCACAGTTCTCCTTCCTGTGTTCCACTGAAATGGTTCTGAGTACACATAGGTGAAGTCAAAGATTAGCAGTGGTTTGTGGCCACGTTCTGGTGTTTTATCTCACTGAAGGTCTTTCTCATTCACTGGTGAGCTCATAGAACAGTAAATATAATGGCTCCATAATTAGCCTGGTTTGTAAACAAGTACTCCTATTTAGTTGATAGTGCAAAATGCTCTTCCACAGCATTAATTAAATAAACACTTATTTGGGCATATAATTTGAAAAATGTGGATTATTTATCCAGTAGATTGAGATTTCTCATCAGCATGAAGCTAATTTACTGTTGTCTGGCTAGCTTGTGCCTTCAAATTGCTTCTGGAAAATGGGAAAGGGTCATCAGGTCACCGAGGGGTGCACGTACAAGCAGCATATCCCTGTTTGCACAGTGCAATGCTCCTGTCTATCCTGGAGCTCATCAGGCCTCCCTGACTGTACTACAGTCCTATTTTCAGTACTCTTGCTTCTTGTCAGCATATGGCAATCCCAGCCTGAAACAAAGCCATGATGTGGGTGCATCTCCCTGCTTCAGACACTTACCTGCCTGTTGGGTGCCATGGGTGAAACTATGGCATCTCATTTTGTCCTGGTTTATGTCCCGTGATGGCACTGTCATCATCTGCCTATACTACAGCAAGTGTTGGAAGTAATGATGATTTACAGCACCTGCTGTGTCTCATAGCTTTAGGAAGATAGTGCCATAACAGGAGCTACAAAGCATGAAGTGTCTCTGGTCTTGTAGGCACTGTATTGTAGAGTACAAATTGTTCTGAAAAACAGGCTTGAAATATTGGATCCCCATTGACAATTATATATGCCAGTTTTAATGAATGATTATGAATGAGCTGGAAAGAATTTGGAAGGAGATCTGTGGAACATGAACACCTCTAAAGAAGCATCAGCAAGAGTTCAAGTGTTCAAGTGCCCCTGAATAGAGTCAAGATGACCAGACCCTTTTTTCCCAGCCTGGAGCATAGCAGTGGCTTTTCTTTTACAAGAGGCAGTTTATTTATTGTTTTAAGAGAAGGTCCTTGGTCAATCTACCTGAAGAAGGGAGGTGTCAGACCTACAAGATTTCTCTGAGAAATCTCCAAGGGAAGCAGAGGGGCAGAAAGCTCACATTGCCCCTTAAAATATGAGTGGAATGGTCTGCCCAGGGAGGTGATGGAGTCACCATCCCTGGAGGTGTTTAAGAGAAGACTCGATGAGTGCTCAGTGACATGGTCTAGGTAGTGGGAGGCTTGGATATGTGGAGTGTGGTGCTCATGGTTCCACACTTGTGGGCCTGATCCCTGGGTGGGCGTTCGCTTGAGAGTTGGACTAGATGATCCTGTGGGTCCCTTCCAACTCAGAATAACCTGTGAACCTGTGAAAGGAGGCTGTTTCAAAGGGACTAATTAACAAATATGGTGTTTTCCCTGAAGCCTGTTTCAGTTCACAATGCTCTTCAGGGACCCGGAGAACCTATATGTGGAGTTTAAATATAACTGCGGCCACATTCTTACGGTTCTTCTTTGGGGAGTGAATGGAACCACTTCAGAGAGGCAGGTGCATTCTCTTAGGAACAAACAGAGATTTTGAAGGGGAATAAGTACTTCTGCTGCCCTCTAAATGTATCACAATCCTCCTTTGGTTTTAGGCTATTTTTGACAGAGGAGTTGATAAGGAAAACATATTTAATCATCACAAATTTTGTGGAAAGACTTTATGGGAGGAGTATTCTTCATCAGATTTTATTTTGGTAACTAAGACAGCAAATTTCAGGGAAATGAAAAGAGTTTTGACATTTATCAACACCATCTTACTGTAAGTTTAAGCATCTTTGGAATCAAGGTTACACAGATGCAAGGCAAGCATCTCTTCCTGTACATCCTTTCATCTATAACAATATCTGAAGAGACGGGGAAAGAAGAAAGTGTAACATTGATGGACTCGACTTCTAGGTTCTTCAATGATTATCAGTTTCCAGGTCAAATCTGAATTTTTCTACGTAAGATGTCTTAGTCTAATATATGTTAATGGCAGAGATAAGACTGTGAATTCTATGCCTGTGAGGAAGATAGAGAAATTAAATAAAATCTGTTGCTTTTGTCAAGGTGTTCTAATTCAGCTCAACAATCTTAATCTTTATTTTGTTCAGGATTACACAAGGCAATTAAGAAATTATTATCAAAAAGACGGGTGTGCCAAAGCCATGTTATTTCGGTGTTGAGAATACAGCTTTATAATTACAGCTTCACAGGTTATTCTGAGTTGGAAGGGACCCACAGGATCTTCTAGTCCAAATCCAAGCGAACACCCACACGCATGGAACCATGGGCACCACACAAATTACGTGCTACTTTCATGTTATCTATGCAGTGTCCATCCTGCTAAGGCTGATAACTCAAATTCTAGCAAAATATTTAAATGCATAATATGAAAGTTCAAATGGATTGTGAAATGCAATGTAAAATATTTGGGTTTTTTTCTTTGTTTGTGGCTCTAACATTAAAGACACCCACATACTATTTTGTGATTTTAAGTTTAATAGGGGAAAAAAAGTAAAATGCTTCTTAAACTACAAATTAATTTGCTTTTAATATATGCACATTTAATATATGCATATTTACATTTTAATAATGTAAATAAATTAGTATATACTTTTGAATATACAGTGAAGATAGTTTATATCTTAAGAACTTTATGGAAAGTTTTAATATGAAAACATCTTCATATTGTGAGGTTCTGATGATTTAGTCATGTTTTGGAGGACCTAAAAGAAGTCATACTTTGAACTTTTTTTCCTTCCTGTCTGCTTTGTCTCCTGGTATACTACTGCAATCCCTTTCACTGGACTATTTCATACTGATTTTTCAGTTCAAAAGAAGAAAAGCCCTTACCAAAGTATTTCATTTTAAGGAATAATGCAGTAAAATTTACATTATCTACTCATAGCTATTCACAGAATCACAGAATCACGCAGAATACTATGAGTTGGAAGGGACCCACAAGGATCATCTTGTCCAACTCATCATCTAACACCCGTACAAAGACCAAACACACACCCCAGAGTGGCGAACATAAACTTGGTTTCCTCACAGGCGCACAGGCCACTTCGAGCCAGAAGGGACCCACAGGACCATCCAGCCCTACACCCCTCAGCTAGACCATGTCACTAAGCTCCTCATTGAGTCTTCTCTTAAACACCTCCAGGGACGGCGATTCCACCACCAACCTGGGCAGTCCATTCCAATGAGCGATCACTCTCTCTGTGCAAAAGCTCGTCCTAACATTCAGTCTAAACCTCCCCTGGCATAGCTTGAGGCCATGCCCTCTCGTTCTGGTGTCGTCAGCCTGAAAGAAGAGGTCCACACCCACCTGGCGGCAACCTCCCCACAGGTAGTTGTAAACAGCAAGGAGGTCACCTCTGAGCCTCCTCTTCTCCAGGCTGAAGAACCCCAGTTCCCGTAGTCGCTCCCCATAGGGCTTGTTCTCCAGTCCTTTTCACCATCCTTGTTGCCCTTCTCTGGACCCTCTCAGGCAGCTCAACATCCTTATTAAACTGGGGAGCCCAGAACTGGACACAGTACTCAAGATGTGGTCTAACCAGCGCTGAGTACAGGGAAAGGATAACTTCCCTAGTCCGACTGACCACACTGTTCCTGATACAGGCCAGGATGCCATTGGCTTTCTTAGCCACCTGGGCACACTGCTGGCTCATATTGAGTTTCCTGTCAATCATTACACCTAAGTCCCTCTCCNTTTTCCTCATCTTTGGTTACTATATTACCCTCTGCATCCAATAAGGTGTGGAGGTTGTTGCAGCCACTCTTTTTACTGTTGATGGACTTATAGAAACATTTCTTATTGTCCTTAACAGAAACAGCTAGGTTGAGCTCCATCTGAGCTTTTGCCTCTCTATTTTTTCTCCTGCACAACTTAACAACTTCCTTAAACACACCCTGACTCACCTCCCCCTTTTTCCGAAGGCTGTACATCCTCTTTTTCTTCCCTAGTTCTTTCAGGAGCTCTTTGCTCATCCAGACCGGCCTTCTGCCCCTCCAACTCATTTTTCGGCACATTGGTATCGCCTGCTCCTGTGCCTTCATGAGCTCATTCTTACAGTATGTCCAGCCTTCCTGGACCCCTCTGCCATTAAGGGCTTTTTCCCATGGTACCCTCTCAATCAATTTCCTAAACAGTCCAAACTCAGCCCTCCAGAAATCCATTTTTCGGTAACTGTTCCAACAAAAGGCAAATTCTGCCACACAATACAATGCTGGTCTTCCTGTGATCTGTGTAAATTAGGAGAAATTTCACTGCCACTGAAACTACACAAGTTTGCAAGTTTTTTTCAAGATCAGACATTATTATGATGAACAGTAACACATTAAAGTTAATGATGACATTTCACTTGACATTTGGTAGTTTATAGTTTCTCATTCAGGCTATTCCAGACAGTCTGTATCAATGGATGTGATAAAGGGTAAAGAAGACTCTAGAAATACTGATACTTGTAAAGGTCATCATGATTTCTCTGCATATTGAAGAACATTTGTTTAAGTGAAATACACTGTTATAGAATGTCCTTTGGATTTTGGGTCCTACATAATTTCTGATGTACTGTTTATGTTCTCCTTTCTGGTGGGATGAGCACTTGAGCAAAACAGTTTTCCTCCGTGGGCTGGGAAGCACTAGCTATCATTCTGCTTACATTTTTCTATCTTCACATGAACCATCATTTTCAACACTAAAACTTGAAGAAAAATGTCTACCCTACATCCTTCTTTATTCTTCTTTCAAAGGCATCAAGTGTATTCTAAGCCTGGACAAGATCTTTTGTTTAGACTACATGTAAACTAGTCTGCATGCAAATCAATAGTCAATATCTTTCTTATTATGTATCTAGAGCTGTGACTGGCATAAAACAAAAATATAAGTATTCCTTTCTAATGATAGGAGCTCTTCTGTATATGTGACAACACAAGGTTATGTGATTAATTTTTTGTTTCCATAGTTTTTGTATGAAGGGAGAGAAAGAAAAAAAAAAGAAAGATAAAGTGTAGAGCACATCCAGTTCAAGTGTGATAAGGGATATTCCTTAACTAGTAAGTGCCCTGAATGAGTTATTCTCAATGGAAAAGTGTGGCCTGGAGGACACAAAGTGAGTAAACCTGAATTAATATACAGTGTTATTGCTGAAGTAATTTAGAGATGAAATGTATTGATAATTGTGAGGGATGAATACGTGTCTCCCCTTCCCTCCAGAGAAGCCCATCTTGCAGATAGTAGTGCAACAGTCACAGCTGGGAGAGTAACAAGACTTTGTCTCTATATTCACATAAACTTAATTCATATACCCAGGTGACTGTCTCTTATTAAGTGATAAGTATACATAGCCACAGGATTCCCTCTTCCAAGTAAAAATCAGGTTTCCCTTTCCCTTACAAGGTTTCAGTGTAAACTTGTATTTCTTTTTCTTAGTTTTTCAGTTCTTCTGCTGATCTTAAAACTTTCTATAAAAGCTGCTGACCAGAATTCAGTGATTAGTTACCAAAGTTTAGCATATCACTTTTGCCACAGGGTCCATATTGCTGTGTGTAAAATAAAATGTGTAATTCTTTCTCATTAATTATATCACTGTAGGAAAGTTCTTAATTTTTTTAAGAACAAGAAATAACATCATGACTTTTCAGTCCTGAAAAGGACTTATTTCAGGCAGCAAGCTTGAACTATGAAGGGCTGCATGTATATTATTCTCTTATTTTGAAGACCTTTTAAGAAAAAGATGCAATTACACTGGCTGAAGTGATGGAATAATTTTTCTAAAGTGAAATGTCAACACTATCAGTGGTTGCTCTATACCAAGGGCAAAAACTTTCATCTTATCTCCCAGAGTGCTGGAAATGGGTTTCCTTAACTTTTTTCATGATTGTTGTTTTCATTATTGTTCCACTGATTGTTGCTTTCTGCTCAAGAAAGAAGCACAGCTTGATGAGTTTGATCATCCTGCGTGTACAGCATGATCACGGTGGTACATTTGCAGAACTGTTAATATTGGCGTACAGACATGATAATGGCTTACCTCCTCTTCCACGTTGCTACAGTAGTTGTCTCTGAGTCTCTAAAGAAGTGTAGTGAGGATTTCTTTTCCTTTTGTGCTATTCCTCCTGCCAGAAGGGAACTGCATGCCACAGAGAATTGCATGAGGCCTTTGACTTTCCTATTGCTTTCACTTCTGATAATTCCTTGGCATGTGTGTATGGAGGTGTGATGGACCTTTTCTTCAGGGTGTTTTACTGGGATACAAAGAAAATTAGGGGTTTATTGGAATACAAAGAAAATTACAGTTGCAGACTACCTAAAACCTTTATGCTCTTCAGTCTTCAATGTCAGGCTGAGTTAATTATTAGACACTAATCTCTTCAGCTGTTTATCTGCAGTATCTTTTTGGTCTCTCAACATTTAGACAGATTATGGGTAAGTCTTCATGTGCTTTATCACATGACACTCCAGACTGTGAAAAGTAAGTGATTCTATTACTTCAAAATCCTCTTTCCAGTAATTCTATCCTGCTTTGGCTCATATTCCAAGACCAACAGTTGTATTCCAGCTTTCTTTTGAAGTGTCAGTTTTAAGCTTTCAATTTCATTTGCTTATGGTTTACTTTTATTTTGTAGCTTATTAGCATTTCACTGAATATTGTAAATTTTATTATTCCCCACAGGTATGCTTTTTCTTTAAGGAATTTTGGCCTAGGCAGGACCCAAATAATAGCTTTGTATTACTTAATGACTTTATAGCATTACTCTGGGTCTTCTTAGAATATTGTCAATGTCATTATTTTGTAATATATTGTGCCTTGTTTACTGCTATACCTCTGAAGTTGCAGTACTCATTCCTCAGAATTCTTAATGTTTGTTCTGATTTTCTATTTCAGCAGATGGAAAATGACTACCAAACTTCTAGATATTTTGCTATAAATTTATCTAGATGAATGTTAAAATAGTATAGGTGTAGGATAAGGATCAAAGTCAATTTCTTTCTTATGACTTAGAATGTACAAAAAACTATGGAAAATCAAGTTTGTTTATGCTTTGTTTGGATATCAGAAATGAGCACATTCTGGGATTCAACAATAGTGCTAATATTGTCTATGTTTTCTTAACATTTGTTCACTATTAATTTGATTGTTGTTACCTCTAATTTAATTATAACAGGAAAATTATTTACTGCCAATACAAATAAAGACTGTATTTTGAAAAAGAGCCCTAGGCAAGAAGCCTTGAAAGTGCATTTTTCTGGAAAACATTGGCAAATTCTGTAGTAGGTTTTATATTAAGTCCTGAGACTGCACTTTTCGCATAAATGCAGAGCAGAAGGTAAATGCAACTAAAATTATTGCCAGATTAATGTTTAAAAATTTAAATTTTATTGCAAGTTCCTGGTGTATATGGATGTAGAGGAATGCTGTTCAGAAGGCAAAAGCAACCCACTATTCCATCTTAAATGAAATCTGTCACAAAACAATTACATTTTAACATCCTTTCTAGGATTGAAAAACACACAAAATAACTGTAAATTGCCCATACATGATATGACTTCTTCACAGGTTCACAGGTTATTCTGAGTTGGAAGGGACCCACAGGATCATCTAGTCCAACTCCCAAGCAAATGCCCACTCAGGGATTAGGCCCACAAGCGTGGAACCATGGGCACCACGCTCCCTCCATCCAAGCCTCCCACCATCTAGACCATGTCACTGAGCTCCTCATTGAGACTTCTCTTAAACACCTCCAGGGATGGCGACTCCATCACCTCCCTGGGCAGACCATTCCCATGAGAGATCACTCTCTGTGAAAAAACTCTTCCAAACATCTAGTCTAAACCTCCCTTGGCGTAGTTTAAGGCTATGTCCTCTTGTTCTAGTGTCATCAGCCTGTAAGAACTGATTCACACCCACCCAACTGTAACCTTCAGGTAATTGTAAACAGCAATGTAATTACAGCAAGGTAATTACCCTTTAGGTAATTGTAAACAGCAATGAGGTCACCTCTGAGCCTCCTCTTCTCCAGGCTGAACAACCCTAGTTCCCGCAGTCGCTCCCCACAGGGCTTGTTCTCCAGTCCTTTCACCATCCTTGTCGCCCTTCTCTGGACCCTCTCAAGCAGCTCAACATCCTTCTTAAACTGGGGAGCCCAGAACTGGACACAGTATTCAAGATGTTGTCTGACCAGCACCGAGTACAGGGGAAGGATAACTTCNCGTTTGTCAGGCACGACCTGCCTCTACGAAATCCATGCTGACTCGTTCTAATGTCATGGTCATTTTGCAGTTGCTGCATAATAGCACACAAGACTATCTGTTCCATGATTTTGCCCAGGACTGAGGTCAGGCTGACAGGTCTATAATTACTCAGACCATCTTTCCTGCCCTTCTTGTGGATGGGTGTCACATTAGCCAATTTCCAGTCTTGTGGTACATCACCAGTAATCCAGAACGGTTGGTAAAACATGGAGAGTGGCTTAGTGAGTTCATCTGCTAGTTCCTTCATCACCCTCGGATGAATCCCATCTGGTCCCATGGACTTGTGAGGATCCAAGCCACTCAGCAAGTCTCTAACTACCTCCTCCTGGATTACAGGGGGGTTATATTGCACCCCGACTCCTTCCTTCAGCCCAGAAATCCAGTTGTCCTGCAGGCAATCTGTCTTACTGTTAAAAACAGATGCAGAGACGGTATTAAGTATTTCTGCCTTTTCCTCATCTCTACTCACTATATTCCCCTCTGCATTCAAGAAGGTTGTTGCAGCCTCTTTTTACTGTTGATGTATTTATAGAAACATTTCTTTTTCTTCACACTATGTAATTACATAACTACACTTCAGTGTTTGAAACAGTAATTCCATCTAGTGACAGGTTAGACTGCACACAAATGAATGTTTCTAAAGGTAATAATTTTTAAAATTTCCTTGCCAAATAGGAAGGGTGAAGAAAAATTAACTGTTGTGGCTTTGTAGCCTCATTCCAAGAATTCTGACTCCAAACCAATAAATGCCATTGCATGAGATTGCTGTCAACACAGGTAACAGTAAGGAAGAAAAGGCCTTAGTGAAATAACTTTGAGGGTTATAAAGCAAAAATAGTCTGTGGAAAAGCATATAAATATGTCTTTCAGGACTACACTTTTGAAATTCATCCCAGAAACAAAATAATTAACAAGTAGTTTTATTTTTAGAAGATGCTCTTTTTGTAACAATTGACCCTAAATATCCTACTTTTCTTTGTTTTTGTTTTTGTTTTTTGTTAAAGTTGCTAAGACAATAGGCTTCTTTATTTCCTTCTGCTGACTGAAGCACTTATGGAGATTTATTTATGAGTTATCTACTGCCCCAAGCTGCTGGATTTGCTGTCCAGCTCAGTAGGATATGCACACACACATTCTTACAGCCTAAGGGTCTGGGTTCATGGCTTGCAAGAAATTCTACAAGGCTTCCTGAGAAGCATAAATACTATTTTAATGTATGTACAGATAACCAATAATTATTTGTCACACCTTAAACAGGAGGGCTTGTGGCATTCATCTTCATTAATTTTCAGCCTTTTTTGGGGATGAGATACAATGTACGGATATATAGATATCACTTTCCTATGGATAGACACAAGGAACAAATGCCACTCATTTACTTTATATTCAGTGGCCCATATTTTGTGGTTTCCTTCTTTTAAAAATTGTTTTTAGAATTTGTTCTATTAGACCACAGTTGTATAACTTTTGTCTTCTCTCTTTCGGAATAAATTTATCATATTTTTGACAGAAAAAAATGAATGTTATTTTTGTATTTAGGCCTGGTCATGACTTATTACATGGAGCACAATGTGGTTATTTATTTAATTCAAATTTCCTTCTAGAATAATTTTAAAACTTCAGGCCAGATTTTCAGCAGAATTACTTAAGGGACAAAATAGTTCTTTATTGATCTGAGATTTGTTCAGATTGACAACTACTGAAATGCAGCATAGGCACAAAATTTTTAAAACATAAATTTCTCTAAAACTCCTAAAGAGCTAGCACAAGTACAGAATAATGATTTTGCTGTTTCTGGACAAGACAGTCTGCAGTCTAAAGCTTTTTTGCTTTTTGGAATTTAAAAAATTAGATTTCATTTGCCTAAGGTGATGATGTCACGTATGTTGCTGCAAATACACAAGGAGCCTTATCAGAGACTCCTGCTAGTCTGTCTTGGTAATGGTGACATCAGGCACTGGCAGACACCATTGCATGTCTTCCCAACAGTAAATATATTTCCATCACTATTTGGGTTCTAGGTGTTCATCCTGAGGGACCTCAGTCTCATGCCCCCCCTTCCCGCACCCCCCCCATGTATAGTAATGTCCTGCAGCTCTTTTCTGTCTGAGAAGAACTTTCAAGAGGGTTTTCTATTTCATAGCTTCCAAGATACTGTAGAAGTGGTCAGTTCATCAAGTTCCTAGTCCACAGGTTCACGGATTATTGTGAGTTGGAAGGGACCCACAGGATCATCTAGTCCAACTCCCAAGTGAAAGCCCACTCAGGGATCAGACCCACAAACGTGGAACCACGGGCACCATGCTCCATACATCCAAGCCTCCCACTATCTAGACCATGTCACTGAGCTCCTCATTGAGACTTCTCTTAAACACCTCCAGGGATGG
>WEKX01025298.1:278-36708 GCA_013390025.1 Pitta sordida
GAAGTCCAGCATTTCCTAAGTCTGGAATCCAGGAAGTGTTATAATTGAACCCTTGTTGCATGTTTCAGCCTCTGATTTGTGAGACTGAATTATTTTGAAGTCAGATCCTACAATTGTCCCAGAAACGTAGTCTCAGCTTTCCCAAAGTGACATGTTGGGGTTGCTTGATTTGCAGTTCATTAAAAATGCTCCAAGGGTCTTTAATAAGGTTGCTCAATGACTTTCATTATGGCAAACGAGCACAAACCACTTTTAGTCATCCCCATACATGCCTGTGGAAATGTGGCCAAGGTGTCTGAATGTAATAGAAGCTGAGAAATTGTGCAAAGCCCTGGTTATGGCAGCAACCACATCACACCCTTCATGATTCTGGTGCAATATGTGCAGCTGGAGGAGCTGACAGTTTGTGGGCTGGTTAAACCTTGGGAGATCCTTCTCATAGTCACACTCCAAGGGTTACTGAAGTTGCCTCTGTATTTCTGTAAATTAATTTTCTTACTTTCAAGAAAAACTGCCAGTGACAAAGTCAGAATTATCTGGTTTTAAGTGTGGGAAACCGGTCTGGCATACCAGGAGGTGTAAATTTTAGGGTTATGGGTTTTTACTATTGTTTTTTGGCTTAATTAAGACTTACAGTTTTTAATGTTTCTCTTACTTTCAAATGAAAGCAAGCAAAAAACTTTCTCCCAAAGTTATAAAAGTATTAATTTGCTCTGAGCCATGCTGGTCTCTTTGGTAAGTTCATAATTGGACAAGATTTTTTTTTTTAAATGGATATTCTTTTCTCTCAGGTATATAACTGCTCCATAACTGGTAAATCTATATTCATATGTTAGGGTTTCTAAAGGCATATTATTTACACAATTCACTTGAATGGCTCCTTTGAAAGCTCTGTGGCTCTCTCATGTAATTACGTATTTAGTATGCCTTGTATCCACTGTTGGGATAGGGGGGAAGAGAAAAAAATGAAGCCCCATGAAAACTACTAAAATAAATAATAAAAGCATATTCTCAGTCATTTTTACAAGGCTTTTTAAAGTTATATAATATAGTTTTTTTCTCAGATAAGAATACTGTTTGATAAGAGCAACCAAAGCTAAGAAATGAAATATGTGTGGCAGGTTTTTTAATTGTGAAAGTATACAAGAGGCACTGGGAATTTAGTTGCTTTTATTATACTTGTATCATATATATTTAATCAGACAATGCCTCTTGGAGTAGCAGAGGGAAATATAAGAGATACCTTTTTATTTTTTAGTATATGTGAGAGGTTAAAGGTGTGAAAAGTGGACCAAAGAAAGGAACCCAAATCACTCTTCAGCAAGAAGTAGTTTTCTGTAGTTATTAAGTTTCATGAGACTAACACGTGTAGTGTAAATAGCAGCGGCATTATCTGATACGTTTTATGCAATGTGTTGCATTCTGTGGTGACAGGAATAGTGTACACTGTGCTCGATGTGAAAGTGATGTGTGTTGTATTTTTGGCACTGGCTTAGTTAAGTAAGTGGCCAAAAAAAGTATAAGAGGAACTGAGTGAGATTGAAGGGTACTGGGGTTTGTTCTCCCATTTTATGTGGAATGTGATAAAAATAATTCAGAATATTAGGAATCCCAGTAAGATGTGAGTGTTTTTGATGAAGGATCGATACTCCTAAGGCACGTTTCCTGGGAATTAGATTTTACAGAGCAACAGTGTGAAAGAGACTTTCAGGGACAATTGTACTTGCCAGCCATCCCATATTCACTTTCTAAAGTGATGGAAAAAAAAGAAGTGGGGAAAGATCTGTCTCCTTGTGTCAAGCTCAGGTCTGGTTTGTATAATTTTAATACTCCTCAGAGCATCCCTTCTATTTTATCTACTCCAGTTTGGGTGACAGAATTTCTAGCACCTCTTTGCCTCTTGTCCTGGTTTTTGTAATAGTTAGAACTTGCATCGCTGTTTTTCTTTGTACAGCTTTATCCAGTTCCCTGGCTTATGATCAGCCAAACCAAGCAGAAGAAGCCCTGTTTCTCTCCGTTTTTAAACTCTTCAGCTCTTGTCAATGTGTCATGTCCTCTTTCTGCTCTTTAATGAAAATATTGGGTGAAAAGGATCTGGATTCCCATGTCCCAAAGGAAGTAGAAATCGTTATTGGTTTATCTTTAGAGTTCAGCTGCATAAGGCACTGGACACTCTTCTAGAAGGGAAATAATTCTGAACTAGGAAAGGATTGAAATACGTGTGGTTACTAGTCTTATGTATAGCAGACTAAATAACAGCCTTTAGGAAAAAAATTAGTTTCTCTTTTGGCTTTATCACTAGCTTGTGAAAATGTGCAAAAACACATTAGGTTGCCTTTAAATCAGAGGTGGTTTAGGTGCATAGGTTGTCATAAAATTGAGTGCAGGGTTCAGGCAGGGATAGAAGGTTATTTATACTTTATTATGTTAAAGTGCACCACAAAGACAGTCATGCTTTTACTATTGTCTAATTAATTTCTCGGAAGTGATTATAAGGAAAATACTATCCTTTGATTTTCTTTTAGTCATTTGTGTTTTATGGTGAGCTCAATAGTGAGTTCGTTTTCACACCTATGGACCATAGTTGTGAATTGTAGTAGTCCAAGAACTTTTGTTTTCTCCACATACAGAGCCACTTAGTTTTACAGAACAAGGTGATATATTTCTGACCTGTAACACAATTTACTAAAACTATGTTAGTTACCCCTAGTATATTGTATTTCCTGAAGGACTAGAAGAGAACAAATTTGATAAAAAACTCCCAGTCTGAAATGGTAATATATAATCTTGTAGTGCAATAGCAAATAAAGTAAATAACCAATTTTTAGCACTGGCAAAAATTTAGCCATTGAGTGTTTATTGAGATTTGTCTTTAGAGCATCAGACAATTGGAAGAGAGGGTAGGCTATTAGAGGCAGAACATCTGATGTAGTAAAAAAAAATGTTCTTGCAATATATGTAGTTACAAATATAATTGAATAGGTTAAAATATGTCTTGCCTTCAGCTCGTGGTTACTGCCCACTCAGCTCAGCCAGTGGCTGTGAATGCTTCTAGCCTACTTTAATTCAAAATAAAGCCCATTTTAATCACCAGTGGAGCAGCTGGTACTAGCCTCAGTCAGAAGGAGGATGCTGGTCTTCCTTGAAACTGTAGTCCCTGTGTTTATTTAGTGGGAAAATACATTTCAGAATTCAGGGAATGGGACTTTAAAATCAATTGGAAAAAGAAATTGTTGTTTTCATCAGATAATTCCCTGTCTTATGCCACTCCATGTGTATTAAAGATGCTTAGCTTTTCTAAATAAAAAGCTTTTGCTTCTCTGGGTCTGAAAGTTGTGCAGACATCCCAAGTATTAATGCAACTGGGAAAGCAGAGAGACTGCTGCATCCTGGCCCGGCACTTAGCAGGCAATATCAGCATTCCCATTTGGCTCTAGTCCAAGTGCTTTGCCTCTGTATCTTTGTTTTGAAGAGTCAATGTAGGTTGACTTGAGTTCGGGAGAGGATTTTGTCAGTCAGCTTTCAAGTCATGAACGTTGAGGCCAGTCCCTTGTTTGTGGAGCTGACAGTACAAAAGTGAGTGTTTGACACGGGGCTTGCTCAGTGCATGGGGATAGAGGCTGTTGAGATTTTTCAGAGATCAGGCTCTAAATGAAGTTGTTCTGTTGGGTCACTCATCTGATTTACACACAAGCTGTTTCTATTGAAGCACCTGGGGCCTTTTGTTGAGGCCTGTGAATAAGCCTCTTTCAGTCACCAACAGTAATTTAGCGTCTCTGTTTCCTTCAATAGGTAAAAGGCAAGTACAGGAATGACATTTTCTTCCACACTGTATACAACTAAATGCTTAGGTTTTTAAGATAGGTAACAGAATTGTATCACTAATGTAAATTTGTTATACACTGGAGCAGATTCAGAACTCACCTAAGGTGTCAGTAATTTTTTACTTCATATTTTTTAATTCTAGGATAATACTGAGCAGCAGGGGCGCATGAGTGAGTAATGATGTCCTCTCTAGATACAGAGAGCTCTGCAGAATAGCGCTTTCAATGTTTTCCTTTGTTATTGTGGCAATTTAGAGGAAGACTTTTCATTGCTTTGTAAATGCCCTGGCACAATGGAGTGCCCTACCTGCAGTCTGCAGTGGCTGACTGGAGCCATAATCTCAGGTAAACTTTGGGTCAACATAAACTTGTCCTTACACAGAGTGCTCTTCATTTTTCCTGCCTCTGTGTCTTACCATGCTTCAGTCAGTACAAATATTTAAAGTAACTTCTTTTTTCTTGTCAATCAGTTTTAATGACAATCAATTCTTAGAGTTCATTATCACAGCATGAAAACTTGAGCCAGCCCAAGGGATAGGAAGCTTGAGAATATGGAATAAATGATTGCTGTGAGTCTTGGATAAGTCTGTATGCCAAAAAAGAAAAAAAAAACCCCACACTATTTGTGTTGTATTATGTTATGAGTCCTGGGATGGGTAATGGTAAGGAGCTGGTGCTTACCTGGCATCATCAGAGACACCATGTAATTAATCTCCCTTGTTATTGTAATAGTCTTAGAGTGTAATAAACAAGTTTGATTTGAGTAAATGTATTATTAAAATGGTGAAATGCTTAACCATAGGTGTCCATTTAATATATAAATATTTTTTTTAAAACCCTACTTGTCACAACAGCTTCCAAGCTGAAATGATACCTACTACATTGCAAAGAAAAGATTGCTGGCATTTGGAAGGTTTTTGTGTGTGGGAGTGTTTGGGAGGTTAAAACAGCGGACAAGGAAATAAGGCTCATTTTTGTAGCTCGTTATAATACAACTGTAATTTTTTTGTTTCAGCATGGGCATTATATACACATTCATTTAATACTATGAAGTACTCAATCCTTTGAGTTTCAGTATCATAGTAAAGTGAAGAGTTACTTATTTTTTTTAAATAATGAAAATGAAGTGAGGAATTTATTTTAAGGTATTGTAAACTTCTAATAAGCACATAACCTATGTTCCCCAGCAGTCTTTCAATACTATTTCTGGAACAGCAGTGTAAATTGTAACAAAGTACAGCAAAGAACGTGGTGACAGACAAGGTTAATCTTTGTGTCTGTCTGCACAGGACCAGATTATGGTTGTTGGTGATCACCTTTCTGCTCATTCAGAGATGGGTTATGCTGCTCTTACAGACTCGTTTAGTGCAAGATTGTGCAAGATTGTCTAGCCCTCTTAAGAGCAGCAAGAAACGGTGGCTCAGAAGGCAGCTGTCATTTCATACCCATTCCAGCTGCCCTTTCTGCTCAGATTTCCTCCCATCCCCCCTGTTCAGAAAAAAAAGAGGGAGGGGGGAGGATTGCAGAAAGAAGAGTATGAGGATTTAAAATCTCTAGCAGCTAATTTATCACATCCTTGAGGTTTCATGGCTATCTGCCAATTTAAAATATGTACTTGTATTTTCCTGCCTTGCCAGTAATTAGACAAATGCAGTAGTGCTTATGGCATCAAAAACTCTGTGGCTGGTAAAAGCAATTGCTATCATAATGCATCCCTAAATTTAATAGTAGTAGTGTAAAATGAATAAGCAGGTCTCTATTTCAAGGGGTAATGGCTTTAACTATCGACATGGCTAGTATTTTTCTTGATTGGCTGCTTTGGCTCCTTTTTTGTATTTGTGTTTGTAGGAACTGAATCGATTTATTATTACAATTGTATTTTATTTAACAAACAACAAGGCAAGCAGAAACATGAAACTCCTGTAAAGTGTCACCAACTTCCTGTTCACTTTGGATCACAGATTTTTCCTTTCATCCCTTTTAGAGACAAAACCCAAACATTTTCTTTCTCTGCAAATATTACATGTAAAGTTGTTGTTTCCTTTTCTGCTTTCCTTGCAAAATTGCTTGCTTTGTGTTGTGCCTGGAGCATTGCTGTGCATGGAGAGCAGGTCTGATTAATTGGAAAGAAACTTTTTATTGCTGGAAAAACTTGACATGTTGTAGAAAATGATAAAAAAATTGCTCTCTTGATCCATAGTGCCTTTTTCTTGCTACTGTTGCATCTGTAAAGCTTCTCTCAAGGAAAAGACACATCAGGAGTTTGTATTCTCTTTTAAAGAGGTCTCAGTCTTTAAGACCAGATGCAGTTGTGTTGATGCCATTTGGCTAAGCCTTAAAAGTTCCTGTAATCTGTGCCATCCTGTCTCATACAGTCCCATCTCATAGTTGTCCTTTCTCTGCAGTGCTCTATGCCCAGATCTCTGTGGCTGGGCTGCTCCAGCCTGGCGGACAGCATGCCCTCGCTGCGATGCCTGTATAACCCAGGGACTGGCACACTCCCAGCTTTCCAGGTACTTTCTGTCTCTCCCCACTCCTTTCTCTCCACCTGTGTACGTGTACATCTCCTTTACTTGCTTGCTTTACTTCCATTTATTCTGGTTCATACTCTAAGCCTCTCCTATGTCATTCAGATCTCTGGTATTTAAACCCATCTTGTGTAGATTGAGGGCAGCTCAGTGCTGGAGCATTTCCATTTATTGTGTTATAATTTAATTATTTTATCTAAATTGGCTTGATACCATCATCTTTTCCACTGGCTTTCAATTCTGTCAAAAAGATACCATGTAATTATATCTGGCAAAAGTATCCATCACACAGTCTCCAATCTGGCTATTCGTGCAGTGATTCCCCTCCTATCTAAATGTTTTGTGTGGCACTTAGAGGACAGAGGGGATGGGTTCACTGCCATAGTGATAATTGATGCCAACAATTGTTTACTTCAGCTTTGTTAGCAGTAGCCTGGACATTTTGACTACAGAAAATTACTGCATAAGTAAGCTGTCAATCAAAACAAAACCATTGTTTTGTTTTTTTTTCCTCTAGTGTCTGAATTTGTTAAATCCAGGCTTTTCTCTGTCATGAGACAGCTTTCTGCTAATCAAGTTTGTTCAGACCCTTTGGGTAACCGGTGAATCTTAAAAATGCAGACACTCTTCTGTGGGTACAGAGTGAGAGAGGTATTGGGTGAGCATCCAGAAACCCAGACAAGGCTCTCAAGATCATTGCAAGCACTTTTGCTGACATGGGAATATTAACAGCAGAGGCTGAGCAGCAGAGATGTTACCTTCACTCTGGATACTCTGAGGAACTGCAGTGCCCAGGGATTTAGGAGTGTCCCTGTAGAGAGCGAGTTCATTGGAGCTCATGGTAACATGATCATTTACTTGAAGGTTCATGCTGCTGGATTATGCTAATGCTGACCTGACCCGTGCCAGAGGTTTATTCACTGGCATCCCACAAAACCAGGTATAATGAATAAGCTAGAATATGTATTTCTGAAATTTTCAGTAGTTTTGGGGAAAGTTGATTATGTGCCTCTGAAGGAAAGCAAGCAAAGATTATTTTGAATTTGGCTTCTTGCTCCCAGGGCTAGGATAGTACTGTGCAAATAATCCTCTCAGTCTCAGGGGAGGCTTAAGTGTCTTGCATCATTTTGCTGCAACTCTTTTTGCTGACCCAGCAGTAGCACTGCTGGACTCTGGAAGGTGTCCTGCCAGACCTCCTCTGCTGAAGCAAGCTTTTACCGGAGCTTTCCCAGGGGGGAGGGGGAAGACGACTGTTTATTAGTCTAGGAGGACTCTGGAGACCACAGGCAGAGTTTAGACTCCTACTTCTAATCCTGATTTGCATAATTTTGCTAAATCGGATGGGCCTAATTTTTGGGCTTTTGGCTGTTGAATGAACTTCAGATCTCTTTAAACTAGAAAACCCTGGCAGTATATGGAAAGTAATATATAAACTCAAACTGGGACTTCTTTCTCTCGACTTTAATTGTTTTTGATTACTTAGAGTAAGCATATATCACGAAGGGGAAGGGAAATTAACTTCTTCTAGCTGAAGATGTTCTTGCTAATGATAGATGTGAACAATAACTTTTCTGTTAATGCAGTGCATTGATTTTGGGGTCAGATGAATCAGCTGCACAACCATTTATTGTGTTCTGCCTTCTTGAATTGGAGTATGTCTTTGTCATTTGCATTTCTGCAGATTTTGAAAGACATTTCCACGTGTATTAATGACTATAGGAATTGGGAATTGTGTCCCACTTGCCATCTGAGATGGTACACTGGTACTCTTCACTGAACTCTTGACTGCTGTGTTGAGGAACACATTTATTGCCAGTTGAAAGGGAAACCAAATTGCCAGCAACAACTTCTGCAGCAATGAGTCATCCACATTTCGGTTCATTTTTTTTGATGGACTCTGATTGATCCCTGTTAGCTTTCTTGGTTTGAAGAAAAACGCCCTTCTGAGGCATGGCTTCTGCATTTTCCAGTGAAGAAGGGAGTGGTTTGGAGTCTACTCGAAGCTGCGATGTTGCATTATGTCATCATTGGCATTTTTGATAGCGAATCTTCAGGAAAGCAGTAAAGATCATCTTGTAGCCCAGCGAATTTTCTCATATTAAGTTACTTTCTTTTTTCCATAGCAAGCTTGCAGTAACTGGAGAAGCATATCAATGTTCTTTGCTTGTGGCAAAAGAGAAGATGCCATCTGGAAGGCTACTTAGTCACTGCTGAATTTGTCTGGTTATTTACGTGCCTACCTTCAGATGCTCAGACAGGAATGTGGAGGCTTTTTTTGAATAGCTCAGTTAAAGTCTTGCTGACTCCTCATGGGAAGCCTTGGCAGATAGTCAATTCAGAGATGATTCTGTTAATATGTCCAGTAACTTCATTTTTCTTCTTTGTATGTTTTTATTATTGGAGACACTTAAGTGAAAACAGGATCTTCTTGTGTCTCAGCTCTGATTGGCAATCATCCCACAGTTGGAAAGGTTTTAAGGCTAAATCCATGAATAGGGGAATAAGAAGCTAGAAACAGTTCTTTTTTTTAATATCTTTTATCTAAAAGGGCGCTGCAACTGATAGTCTATTGTGTAACTGAGTTTCATAGCAATGAAGGTGGAAGATGGCAGCAAATTGGGACATGAACTCCTATAAGGCACTGTGGGAAAGGGTCAAAGAGGATATTTTAACAAGAGAAGAGACCAGCTGTTGCATTTTCAGTGTCTTGGATTCCAGCTTTTACTGTACTGTCATTCTGCAAAGCAACCAAAAATTAGGTTGCCTGTATATTTTCTTATTATGTAATAAAAAATAAACTTATGTAGAATATACTCTTTTTTTCCGAGAAACTTGTGCTTTGGAAGTTTCCAGATGCGCCAACCTGTGTCTGGTTTCATGGTGTTTCTCATTTGAAGATACTTTCCCTGTTAAAATATTTTTCCATGCATGCTCACATGGTTTTGTTCATGTTGCTTTTCTTAGTCACAGCTCTTTGAAAACTCAAATTTACAGTGACACCCATCAAGTGTGCCACGGAAATTACTGTATTAATCCTTCCAGGTTTTCAGAAGACCATGGTATTTCCTTGAATTTATCTGTGTGGCCTGTTGTATAAATGAGGAGACTTGAAGAGGAATTTAAGTGTCTTACCAAAGGTTATGGATAAAAATAATTGCAGAGAACAGCCCAGCTTTTCCTTTTCATCCAATTCAAAGGCAGCACAAATACCCGCTCCAGTTTAGACTAAACTTCTTGGGACAAGAGTCTGTAATAGGCTCTAGTAGTCAAAGAGGAGGATTAACTTTTGTGTCGGAGGTGGCAGCATCTTGTTTTATATGGAAGTGCCTCTGAAAGCCAGAAATCCACGTTTTGTTTTAACTGAAGATCTTAACATAAAGAACTGCTGCATATCAGGGTTTGTCAGATGAAGGGAATAACCTTCTGCTTGGTTTTGCGGAGTGAGTGTGTGTGTGTGACATCCTCGGTCTTGACTAAAAGCTCTGTCCTGGTTGAGGAAAGGTGTGTCAGGCAAATGGAATTAAATGGAAGTGCACTTGAGGTTATGCAGCACGGGCATGATCCCTTAGGACTGAGATGGCTTTTGGAGTAAGGTGAGAATACAAACAATGTAAAGGGTATGTAGTGATGAAGAGATGAAGTTATTTTTAAAATTACTCTTCTATTATGTTTTCCTAATGTTTATATTTTTGTGTTAGGAAGTGGAATACTTGTTAAAGAACCATAGTCAGTGAATTGTTATAAACAATTGTTTCTGTAAATTTCCTTCAACTTGTTCATCCATTTTTGGCCTTAAAAGTTGACATTTTATTGCTGGGAATATGAGTAGCAGTACATTATTTCTAGTTATACAGGAGGTTAAAGCTAAAGTCTTGAGGTGGGCAAACTGCATGCCTAGAAATGTGTTTGTGAGAAATACATTTGGAGGAAATTGTTTGGCTTTGGAGCCAATGTTTGCTAGTATGTGTAGTTCTGTCTCTAATTGGGAGAGATATGGGGTGTCCAGTCAATAGCCTCCATCAGTGTGGAGATGTGGCCTGATTTGTATTCCCCCTTCTCGCTCTCCCAGGGCCGGGTGAAACCTGCCCGTGGGCTGTTTACAGAGCACCTCTAAAACGGCATCATAATTTTGGTGACTAATAGCCAGAGCGTGTGGCTCCAGCACCCCCCGGCTGGCGGCAGGCTCTCCCCTGGTTGGGAATGTAGTTAGGTGGCCCCCAACAGTTTACAAGACAGCAGAGGTGAGATCTTTGATTGACAAGTCAGAAATGCATTAGATCATTCCCTCTGCCAGTCTCTGGTTCATGCTGTTAAAAATGTCAGCCTCTCCAAGTTTGAATGGCAGCCCGAGGGCCTCAGAAGCTTTTTGTTTTCTGAGATGGAAACACAAATTGGATGTGTGCCTGAGCGCTTCATCCTGGGCTGTAATTTCATCTTTTAGCTAAGAACCACAAGGTACATGAGCAAAGCACCCTGTAAACAATAATACTGGGGAAAAAAATAAACAAGGTCGTGTTTCTGGTACGTTGATCCACTGGTGTCCTGACCTCTATCACGTTGAACATCTCCACTCTGATTGCTGTTCCCTTTGGCATTACAATGAGAGGAGAGAGACTGACACAGGAGGCAAAGATTTAAAGTTGCAGTGCTGTTGCACATTCCTTGTATTGGCTATGAAATATTGAACTGCCACAATGTGACACCTGGTTTCTTAAGCAAAGTTTCTTGTTGGAGGTGTTCAGCAGCAATCTTTCCTGTTTTTCTTCATTTTACCACCTGGCAGGAGCAATTATAAAGGCATGAGAGAAAGGAGCAGAAATGAAGCCCAATTTTTGCGTTTGACTCCAGCCCCCATCTGTAGCTCAGACTTTCAGGGGCTTCATTGTAGGAAGGCCAAGAGGGTTCCTCTGGCTGGGGATTTCCTTAAATAAAGGATGTGTCTGGTGACTACAAAACAGCTTTCTTAAACATAGTTAGGATTTATCCCTCTTTAAGTCTAATGGCTTTGTCTGGCTGGTGGCATAACCTGGGGGATGCTGGGGAGCCCCCCAACCTCCCAGAGCTGCCGGGGTGTGCTGCAAGACCTCAGCGCCCAGGGAACAGCAATGACACGAGCTGTTTTCGTCCTTTTGGGTGTCAAAGAAATCCTTGTCTGTGGTTTGGGGGATTTTTGGTAGCCATCACTAAATTTCTGATTATATTTGGTAATTATGTTTAGCAACTAGAAGTTGGTATTTATTCTGCGCCAATACCAGTTTTAGCAATATCGATTGTCAAAAGTTGCATGTGCTTTTATTAGTTCTTTAGTCTGAGTATCAAGAAGGGTGTCAGTACCTGTCACTGAGAGATGCCACCCCGGTGTGCCCAGCATGGTGATTAATTTAAACCTCATCAAAGCCGTAAGGCCTCCTCTCCTTCAGCCTCAGCAGTGATGGTCTGGTTACTACATAACGCAGTGATGTCCTCTTCCCGATGAGGTGATGGCAAGGTCTCTAGCACACCGAGATCACTTTGGCTGGTTAGTTTAAAAGATGAAACAAACCTCATCCGAGTTTTCCTTCTTCCCTCGTTAGGAGTCAGGAAGGTGTGTAAAGCCGTAGTGACAAATGGCATATGCAGCGCCGCGTTGGAGGCATACAGGTACCTTTAAAGCTAGCTCCGGTTCCTCAGGATTGTGAACATCTGCTTGGAGGTATTGTGGAGCTCCACAATGCACTAATTGAATTACTGTTTTCTGGAGTTGCAGGCTGCGCTAATTGAATTAGAATGGGGCTGTGCGTGTGCGCGCTCCCGCGGCCGCGCGTGCGCGGCTCGGGGCGGGGGCCGGGCCATGGCGCGGACTGTGCTGCCCCCGCCCGGGCACGGCCGGAACTGCAGCCCCGGGGTTTGTCACCGAGCAGCGCCCGGGGCACCCCTGGGGGCTGTGCCGGGGCCGCAGCTCCGGAGGGGGCAGGCACTGGGGGGGCTGCAGCCCCCTCGCACCGCTTACAGATGGCCCAGTGCCTTTAGGTCCGGCCTAGTCCCTGTAAACTGCCCGGCTCCGTTATCACTTTGGATTTCACAGCTCCGCAGGCAGTGGGTGCGTCAGAGGGAGACGGTGGCGCGAGGACAAGTTGTACCTACTTCTGCACAGCTGGTAAAGAGCCTACACCACATAAACAGTCATTTTAACTTTAAAGTGCAAATACGGAATTTCACCACAAATTGGGAGAAGTCAGGATGTAATTTCTCATCCACCATTTAAATTTAAGCCCTGTTAGTGAGAATTCAGTTGCTGTTTGGAAATACACAGAGGTAGTTCTGAATAATTTTATTGGCACACGTGTGTATGGAGAACAAAATGAAATATTTTTTCTCTGAAATCAGATACATGTATTTATGTGACCACATGCAAATTTCAAGGGAACCAACCCAAACATTCCCAGTAGAAGTGCACTTGCTAAATCTTAAAATTCAGAGCTTGAAGAGATGCTTTGCTGCACTGTGTTGGATGGGTGTCTTTTTATTTCTTCTGCTTTGTGTTGTCTACTACTTACTTCACAGGTAAAAATAGTCAGATAGTCTCTGTTAAAAGTTCTTTCTTCTTTAGATAACCAGAGTACTCCATAAAATTTCATCTGTTTTCACTCAGTGTTGTCTGTATTTGGTACCTCATTCACATAAACACAACCATATCAGAGATACTTGTTTTGCTTTAATGTCTGTTCCTTATATTTTGTTACTTTTGAAATAGATGAAAATAACTTGCTAAAATGCTCTGCAAACTAAGTAAAAATAAACTGTCCTTGTCAAAATACATAACCAATACTCTGTGATGTGCATGATTCTTTTTTATTATGGTTGTTTACTTGCCTCGTGTCTGGTGATGTTAAACAGGGCTTCTAATTACCACTGAGAATTAGCAAAATTGCTGCTATACACAGAACTTGGGAATTTTCAGTTACACTGAAATTTGTTTAAACAACCAGATACCCCCTGAAATGAAAAGCAGATTTTTTGTTAAAATCTGGAACAGGTTTTTGTTGCTTTTGGAGGAGAATTCCCAAAGAAAGTATACATTAAATTGGTTTTGATTTTATTTAATTTGTATTTGTCTTGCTGCCATTTTATTTATTCACATATATATATGTGTGTGTGCATATATATGTAAGTATATAAAAAAAGTCAGGTTGTAAGCCTTCTTGGCTGCTTTTCCAAGTAGTCGGGTAGACATTGTGAACGAAATAGCCAAGTAACTCATTGATCATGCCCTGGTATTTATTTAGGGTTCATGTCTAGTTTTTAAATGATTGACAATATAATTTGGTACCATTGTGAAATTTTCTAAATTGTGTCTGTATATAACAAGATCAGCCGTCACCTCTGGCCCACCTTCTGCAAAAATCCTTGTGATTTATTCCCTCAAAACACAACCATATATCCAGCAAACAAAGGAAGCAACTCTTCATTCAGCCAATAAAGCTGCATGCGTTTTTACTCTTTCAGGAATATGCCTTGCTCCTCTATCACATCTTCAGAGCAATAAACTCTGCAGCAACCCTTTGATGTAGGTAATAACATTTGACCTTGCAACAGAGTAAGTTCCCCTGTGCAAATGAAGATAAACTAGCACATGGATGTTGTGGTGGTTTTTCATTAAAACAAACACTGACAAAAACGCAACATACGCAAAAACCTGGTGTGTGGGATAACACCAGTGCCTTCTTTTGGTAGAAGTCAGAAGAGAAGATGGTCGTGTTGGGAGGATTGGGATTGTCACCTTTAAAATAATGTGGGAATGAGTTTGGTGCTGCCTTAAGAAGCTGTAAGTGGGAAAGAATCCATTCCATCCAGTGTATAAAGTGCTTTTAAAATCAATCTATTTCTAGAACCTAAATTGTCCTGGGACCAGCTCTTGATATAAAAATTCATAGAAACCTGTTTTTCTGAGTGTGGTAACTTCTTGCCATAGTGCCGTAGTGTTAGAATTCACATTGGCCAGGTTGTTCTGTAAATTAAACAGTGACAGCTTCCCTCGGGGGAACAGCCAATGTATTTATGATGATGTGCTGATTACACAAAATACACTGCAAGCAGAAAACAGCTGCAGAGAACAAACCTCTTAAAAGAATACAATTACAAATAGCACCCTCAGTATTTCTAGTGGTGAGAGCAAAATACAGCATGCTAATGCAGGCTTCGAGTTTGCTTCCAAAGAAGAAAAGAGATGTACAAAGAAGAGGCTGAAATATGGTTGGATGCACATGTAGTGCCGATGTGGAGCAGCATATAATCCCCTTCTGAAGGTGAAGGACAAGAACACACCTCAGGCCTGCTTTTTAGCTGTCCTTCTTTCTTAAAATTCCTGTGACTGCAGCTCCAACAGCACTGGCTGGTGAGGCACTGGGGCTCTCACTTGTCGGCATTTTGACCGCTCTGTCCTGGGTAAAAGCTGAGATGTGATGACTAATACACAGTTTGTGCTACCAGGATGACCATTATGAAACAGATTGTAGGAGACGGTACAGGAGAAAAGTCTCTGTTTTAAAGCTGGCCTTTCCTCTGCTGCTAATTAGTGCTTTGAGGGAACTCCTGGAAATAAATTTCGGTTGTTGTTTTGCACTGGAGTGCAGTGTTTTATTTTTAAAAGGTCCCTGTTTTGTATGTGTAGAGCAAGGTCTTGTTACAGTCCAGTATAGGGTCCACTTTAGGACACAATAAAAGTTGGAACAAAATATTGCTGGAAAATAGTGAAGGTGGGACTGTGATCATAAACTCAGGACACAAATACACCCCAGAAGAGGGAGATCTTTTCTTCACCTGGAAGCAAAAAATGAGAAATAGCAAGAATTGCTTTGTGTAGTGTGGCTCAGTGTGAGATTGTTGTAAGGACTGCTGTGGTGGGATTTTTTGTGAGGGCTTGCTGAAAATGAGGAGAATGTGGCAGTGGCAGCTCCCACAGCTGCTAATGTCTCACTTTGGAGGATTGCAAAAGAAAAAAAGCTTCCAGAACTCCAAAGCACATTCTTTTTATGCCTGAGATGATCTGTCACACTTAAGTCTTTACAATATTCTACTTATGGCTATGCCATGTATGTATGTGGGAGAGAGCTAATACCGAGAATACCCTTTTGCGTCCACTTTTTCAGTGTCATTGATAGATAAGTATAATGCCTTTTAAAAGTCTGGAATTTCTTGTGTTTGGTGTCTTTGATGTGTTCCAGGACTGTATCAATAAAACATGTTTCAAATGCTGGGAAAAAAAATATTCTGCTTAAAATGAAGAAGTGTTGCCTTTTCAACATACAGTTCTGATTTTAATGCAGATGAAGTAACAGCATTGGCACTCTAACTTGGAGGGACTTTATTCACTTGCTTAAAAAGAAGTATCAGGCTTTCCATCTTTGGATCGCTGGCATGTACTAATAGACTGTTATTCATCTGTCCATATTTTCCTTAAATCGTTTTTGAGCCTCCCAGTGTTGTCCTGCTCTGCTGACATGTATCCCATGTGGCAAGAGGGAGTTTTGTATAATCACCCTGCTTTAATCAATAGAATAATTGATAAACCAGATAAGATTTAAACTGATTACCTCCCCGAGTAGAACTCCCCGAGGGCCTTGGACTCTCTTAATTTTGACATGTATGTTGTGTACCCCGTGGATGAAGTGCAGTTTGAATTATCTGTTTTTATTTGCTTAATGACGGGGAGGGTGTTAAAGTCAAATGTTTAATTAACCCAGCAATGGGCTGCGCTGTCACTTACACACACATCCAGCTGATTGAGATATCTCACCGAGAATACTGAATAGGAATGATAATGTGGCACTGAGACGGAAGATTGCTTTTTCAATCCATTTGCTGGGTCACTGCTTTGAATGTCTTACTGGATGAAAGGCATTCAGCCTGGAAAAAGAATTCAGCATTTAAGTACATTTTGTTTTCCTGGCCCCTTTCCACCAAGAAGTTAACTAAAACAGATATGCTGTAGGTTTAATAAGCCATTCATGTTGTAGAAAAAAAGCTGTGACTACTGGATCTCAATAGGCAGTGATCTAGAGCTGTATAATTTCCTTTAGGAACAAAATGTTTGCTAGCCCCAAGGTATCTGAAGGCAGGAATCTATGTACATCTTTTTCTTTCCTCTAGTTGCTTGAATATCCACCCCATGTGGTGGTCTCCGTAGCAGGTCCAACTCTTCCTCCTTACCCAGCACAGTGAAATTTGCAATGATATGTTGTAACTCTAGTTCAAGAAAATGGCATTTTGGAGTTGGAATTATTTTATAGTAGTAGAATTTAATAGTGAGCTGTTAAATTTAAATGTGGGAGAGGCTGTTGTGTTAACCACATTTAAATTTGGTGTCGTCGAATCAGGAGGACACAGGGGTTTGTTTCTTGGGTGGCAGCTGTTAAAAGGTTGTACTGCTTGCTAACCAAATGTTATAATATGTAGTGCCTCATCTGTAACTTTCCACTCTTTTAGTAGAAGCTTATACATTTTTTTGGTTGATCTGATTGAGAATTGGGATATGTTTAGACTCACACTTTTTTTTTCTCCCATCCTCATATCAGCAGTGAGGTTTTTCAACAGCACTGTATGGAAGTAAACACACCCTGTATTGGAAATTAACTAAGTTTGCCTCACAGTCCAGTGGTGAATGATCCTTTCTGTAATAAATGGAAAAAGCCCCAAAGCCTGCCTGTATGGAGTAATGAGCTCTGTGAGGCACTTCGGGGAGGTGGAGCTCTGTCACCCGAACTGCACCATGATGACTCTGTAGGTACTTAGAACCTGTTACAGACTGAAAACCAGCTTTGGCTCTGGGGTCACCTGGCTCACACTGTCTAAGATGTAAAGATCTGGGTGCCTCCACATACGGTGGTGTAGACGATATGATGTGAACTCACATCAAACACTGCACTGAGATCACCGAGTAGCCATTTCTTTAAACAAGTGAGCTGCTTTCTTTTGGGAAGGTTAACTGGGCCTGAAAACTTAACACGGTGTGGGACACAAAATTTGGGGTTGGTTTCCCCGCACAGTCATTTTTACTTCAGACAACTTCTGTTTCATACCTTTCTTTTGTATCTTATTTTCTCCTTTCCTGCAATGAAAAATAGGAAGAAAAAACCAACATGAAAAGCGTAAAACAGTGTAGTGAGATGAGGATGGTGTGTTTGTTTTAAGTGTTTTGGGAGGGAGAATGCCTCAGGCTCTAAGGAAGGGTTGTGATGAGAAGTGGAGGTCTTTTTGTCTGCTTGACAGGAAAGCTCAGAAGGTTTTCAAAAAATAAAATTAGAAGTACAGGTGATGACCAGGGATGAGAAAGGAAAGGTTTTATAGTCAGACCAGCGAGATGGCATTGGTTCTTGGAGGGAAGTACATAGTTATAAAAAGTTAGAAAATAATGCCTGAAGAAGGACATGAAATCTGCAGCAAAACTAGACACTTTTACAGCCCGTTTCTAGGAGCACTTGCAGCTCCTTTGCAGGTGAAGATGTAATAAATATCATAGAAAGAAAGTTAAACTGTATCTAGAGAATTTTAATAAATAAAAAGTTTTTAAAACCTCTCGCTGGATCTATTGGTTCTTGCTAACTCTTATTAGTACTAGAAATACGTTTTTGACATATATTTTGAATGTTGGCGTATATTCCAAGCCTGTATAAGCTTTGTGCCTTCGCCACCACCTTACATGTAGGAGAAAGAAATCAAAAAAATGTCTTACTCCAGCATACAGAAGCACTGATAAAAATCTACAACTTGTGGGCAGGGGAGGGAAGAGCCCTGTGAAGTGAGTGTGTATGATTTCAATCCTTAGTACTTTAACACCCTGGGGTGAGGGTTGAAAATGAATTTTTGTAGAAGGAATGTAACAAAATGAAAGTAACGAAGTGACAGCCAAGCCTTGATTGAGTCAGTTCTTCTGTAAAAGGCTTCCGTGCATGCAAAATCCTTCCTGAAGTGGTGTGGCACAATTCTGCAGTCTGCCAGAGAAATTTAACCTCAGCTGAAACTGTTTAAAGGACAATTTGAGCATGAGTTTAAAAAAATGGAAGAAATCATTAATGTGGTCCTGAAGAACAGAAAGGGAAAAATGCCGTTTTGTTGGGTGTGGGGAGCAGATATGCCAGGGTAAGGCACGAGGAAGAGGCAAGCCAAAGCAGAGACAGTAAGACTCAGAACAAGTCCTGACACAAGTCAGACATAAGTGGTCTGGTTCAATATTGGGAATAATACCCATATTATGTGTATCATAAGGTTAATTGGATGTTTTCATCCATGGGTTTTTTGGGATGTGTGCTTTCTGTTCCTTAAAAAGATGTAGATGGCTTTGAACTATGGTAAAATCTCAGAGTACAAGATGTACACTGTAAAATCATGCATAGAAAGTGCTAACTATAAAAGCATTTGTATACCTCTGAAGGTGCTGATCAATTTGTGCTATTTAGGAAAGAAAATTCTGAAACACACCCGGCTGTGAGAAAATGCAAATAATAAAATTCAACTAGAGGTCCTTGAGGCTTCTTAAGCTCTAACCTTGTTATGAGGAATGGGGAAGTCAAACTGCCTAATGCAGATGTCTGTGAGTTACAAAAATAACCAGATGTCCTGATTAGCAGAAGCAAATGTTCTTCCCTTAATCCACGTGAAATTACATTCAAAGGCTCTCCGGATGTAATGTGTGTGTAAATAAGGCACCAACAAACATTGGAATAGAAAGGGCCATTGGCCAACTAGCTTGCAAGGCTTGAAAGCTGGAATATTAAAAACAAATTTGCCACTGCCGACTCTCTTAAATTCACAGAACAGAAATGTTAAGCAGGGCTGCTTCCCAGGAAACATGGAAAGGCTGTTCTCATTAGCCATATATTCTCTCTCTCTCTGTTTCTCTGTCTTTCTTGCTCTCATTTGAGAAATGTGTATGAACTGAGGCTTGCTTTTTGAAATTCCCCTTAATGACTTGTTCCCAGCATCTGTATTTCTGGGTTTTTAACTACAACTAGATTTGTGCTGTTCCAAGTGCATCTGCTCATCAGATCTTTGGTATTTGTGCTGGCTTTTGGTATTTTAAACTGAATTACTGTTCTAGTAATGCTGACTCCTCACGCCACTAAATTACCCTTTATAGCCAACCAATAATTAATAAGTTTAATAACTTCCTAAGAAGCTCTTTTTGATATTATAAAGGTCCATTATCAAGTCTCATTGCTTTGAAAATGTGCATTTTTCCAATTGCTGATTTGAGTGAAAGATAAAACTAGGAAGGATCCATTCTACCGATGTGAAAACCAGAATCTTGTCCTGGTTTTCAACTGCAGAACAGGTTGTTTAAACTTTTGTTACCCTTGGCAGGGTTAACATTGAAACAGACCAAATTAAGACTTGTGTGAACATGTGTGTGTCTGGTTGGAGGATGTCAGTGTTGTACTTTTGCATTTTCACTACTGACAGAGCTCCAGTTTTAAGAATTTAGGTTATACTGGTACGGGAGCTGGATGGGCATGAATTTGAACTTCATTAATTTAGGCACCACGTGAATGGTCTGGGTGGGGATGAAGTCCCTGTCATGGGGCATTTTTAAATGTATTGGAGTGGGGAAGAAGCCAGGATTCTCTGCAGTTAACAAGGTAATAGATACATAAACACAATACATGTACATGTCCATGCTAGTCTGCACAGCAGGCACTGAACTGGAAGGCCAGTTTAGCTTAGTCCCTTTCCTTTCCCCCTGTCAGTCAGTGCAAGGCAGGCTGCAGTTTCCCTGCCCTCTCCTTCCGTCACTCTAATGCTCAGCCATAAACCCCTGACAAAAGTACCATTTAACTTGAAACTTGGAAGAGCTGGGAAACTTGTCTGTGCCTTCATTCCGGGCTGAAGTCACCCCCTTGTGCCTACACACTGCAATTTATGTTGTTCTCTAAAAGGATTTAATCTCGGTGAATGTTCAGAGCAGCAAATGCCAAGGAGGAATGGGGTCTGATACTTATCTCTGCATTTTCATTGCTGTGGATCTCCCTGTGTGTTACAGCTGTCATTTTTGTTTTATCTACTGAACAGCAGAGAATTGCCTTCAAACTTGCTGTTTTCATACTTGTTCTTCTCAAAAGAGCATTACCGATGTTAAGGGCCAGTTTTATATATTGTAGTGACTAGCCAGATAAGCATGAATTTGAATGTTTTTGGCCTCATGATAGGAGAAAAAGCAAAAAGCTATCCTTAAATGTTTTTAGTGGGTCTTAGAGACACTTATTTTTTTTTAACAGTAATACTGCTTCAGGCTGACACTGGCTATGCCAGGATTCATCCTAGCACTGTTTGAAATGGCTGAGATATTTATAAACTGACAGACAGCATTTATACAATGAAGATGCTGACAGTCCCTTAACGATAACAACGAGCTTGGACTCATCTATCACTTACAAAGGTTATTGGAAAGGGAACATAAGGCTTCTATGTGCCTCTAGTCTTAGACTGGCACTGATTTCCACACATCTCCCTCCCTCCCTCCCTCCCTCNCCTTCTCCCTCTCCACTTTCAGTCCACTCTGGCTGACATGGGCATCAGTCAATTACAGCTAATTTCTCCACGCCCTTATCCAGTGATTCTTCATCCTGTTTTCTGGAAGAAATTGGTGCAGACTCTGAGACAACTAACTTTGCAGTGTCTTAGGGCAGCATTCCCTTTCTCCCAAATTCCCTTCTCCTAAACAAGAGGAACATCCTGACTTCTGGGAGGCTGCTGACTTGAAATGGGAGAGAGCAGTGTGCCCTGACTGACAGACTTAACCTGGGGCTCGGCAGGGGTTATACAGGCCTTCTGCTTCCTTTTCCTTTCTTATAGCACCAGTCTGCAGACAGAATGCTGATGTACCTGCTTTATTCAGTGGCTTCCTCTTGACTGAGGCAGTACCTTTCTGTCCTTGGTAAAAAGGACCAAGTGCAACACAGGGACACTTTTAAGAACATGAAGAAGGATTTTTAAGCTCTGATAAAATGCTGCATTTATTAAATGCACCTAGGAGCTTGAGGATCAGGTTTTATCAATAGTTTGCACTAGAAAAGGGGAAATGCACTACTTTACTGGTGTGTGCTAAAGCATCTATTTTAACATGGCAGCAGAAATACTGAGACAGCTATGCCTGGCATCCAGTTTGCCCTTGAAACGTTTACTCTGCTGTAACTGTTTGCACACTGTGTTCCCACTGTATTATTTGCTTAGAGACCTAAAATACCCAAGTAGATTTCCTACATGCAGTTGGATCTGCTGATACCACTAAAAGCACACCCTGCCCAGGCTTCTGTTCGGACTGATGTATACGCACGCAATGGCTGGAGCGAGACTTGATTGGCTTGAGGGGGTCTATTTATCAGGGAACTCGATTAAAATACAGACTGCTCATGACATCAAATTTGTAATCATTTTTCCACAGCAAGCAAGCAAGCATTTTCTGTATTGGATGCAGGTGTTTAAAGCAATAGTGTGTTTTAAGGGCCAGTGCAGCACAAATTCTGGCCTTTGGGATAAAGACAAGTGTTTTGCCTGCATAAACAATATATTATTTTTTTTCCCCTCCCTGAGGTCCACACACACCTAGTTTCCCTCAAGCTCATCATCTCTGTCAGGTTAATCAATAGGCACCGTATGGCAGAGGGTCAGTAATCAGTGTCATCGTGCCTTTAAATCGTGTTGAAAATTTGCTTAAAGCCTGGGCCAATTAACATCGAGATGATGAATGGATGGGTAGATGGGAAGAGCCTGGCGCTCAGGGGCTTTGTGAGAAGGAGATGCTCAGCTGTTGAGCAGCAGACACCAGCGAATAAAATCAGCCATTCATGTGAGCTCAGTCCACCCACTCTTAATGATAATGTCAATCTAGCAAAATATATACACATTGGAGTTGTCATGAGTTCATAAATCAAAGGAGTTTGTCAAAGGCATTCAGATTAACGAGGCAGCAGCAATAACAAGTCAAATTTGCATAGAGAATTGCCCGAATCTCAGTAAATTATGATCCTGTTTTTCATTTGATTATTTGCTAATGTCTCAAGAGGGAGAATGATTATATTAGCATGCAAAATCTACTCCAGAAGTAGAAATCCGAGGTATAGCAGACCAGCACATGATGACAATTAATCAGTTTCTGCATACTAGCATAAATGCACAAGGCCCAGAAATGAACTCCTTTTTTATTATTATTTCTCCTTGCTACTGATCCAAATGGTTCAGCTTGACAGAGACTTTATATTGCTTTAACAGTGTTCTGAATTGTGCCTGCAGGCAAGACATAGTTATGCAGCTATAACCAACCTATCCATCTGCCAACCAGATTGGAATTCTCCTATCCAAGGCTTCCATTAACCCCCACTGACAGCTCCAAACAGGATTAAGAATTTGAAAGCATAAAAAATAGTTGTGCTCTTCACATAGACACACACTTCTCCCCCACCCCCACCTCCCCACACTCGGAAAAAAGGCTGCGTCTGTGCTCTTTTATAATTAGTGCAGGGCAGAACAGCATCAAAGAAAGCCTCCCCCAGTTGGCAGGGGCTTGATTTCCACCGCGACGAGCGAGGCGGTACTAAAGGTAGCTCTGCCCAATTGGTAGTCCCTGGGAGTGCATTTCTCTGTGTATTATATCTCATTCCCAACAGTGTTTTGCTGGGCTGTGTACACAAAATACTGCATGTCATCTCCCATCAAACGCTTCACTCTGGGGATTTCATATGCATTGTACATGTGTTTAGTGGTGGAGGAGGCTTCATGGGGAGAGTTAAATAGTAATAATTTTGTAGTGGTCTTTAAGACAACCTGCCATGGAGTTGCATTCTGTTAATTACAGGCTGAAGTTTTAAATGCAAATCAGATTTAAAAGGATCTCATTACGGGCAGTAGCCATTTTAGGAAAAATGAGCAATGGAAGGCAGAACCGCTTTGCAGCAATCTCTTGCTAGAGAGAGATTTTGAAGGTTACAAGAGCTAGGAGCTTGGGGTTCCTGGCTGCTCTTTCCAGTGCTTCCACTGTCATTGTATGACCTTGGGCAAATTAAAAAAAAAATAATAAAAATTGACCTGTCGTTGGAAAGAGGGGATGGTTTGGAGACTTCAGCATCTTACCTTGCCTGTATTTGTTCAGAAGTAGAGATCCCTGCTTGCAAGCGCAAACACTTGGCCAGCCTCCCTTTAGTCTATGGGGGAAGGCTTGCCTTCAGGATTAAAAAATTTTCCCTGGTGGAAAGAAGTTTGTATGGCTTTTCAGCTTCCTGCACGAACTGGTTTTCTTCATGTCTCTTACCCTAACAGTTTCCATCGTTTGCCTACTATATATGAAACAGAATCCCTGCAGATGTTTAATATTCCCAATGAGTGCACCCAACTTACTGTCTGGATACCAAATACAGTAATCCCTCACCAAACACAGTAATCCCTCAAATATTGCAAGGGGTTTGTTCCAGAAAGATGCTGTGATAAGTGAAGTCCGTGAAGTAGTGGTAAATACGGTAAAGAGGAGGGAAAAAACCCTGTGATGTATTGAAGCCGTGAATGATGAACTGTGAAGTAGCGAGGAATTACTGTACTTCTTTCCAGGTCTGTGCCTGGGACGTGTGTTTCAGTAACCACGAGAGGGTGCTCAGAGCAGTTCCTCCCTTTGTCTGCCTCTCCTGTGGCCGAGAGCATCGATGAAGTCCTGCCAAAGGAAACCTTACTCTGACCTCGCACATGTTTATCCCTCCTCCCACCTTGTTCAGTAAGGAGAAATATATAGATGTACCGTTTCAGTCAATTATGTTATACTCTTCCCCTGGCCATGGCTCAGCTTTGCCCTGTCAAGTGAAATTCACTTCCATGCAGCTACAGTTAGTCCTGAAATATGCGGGGTCCAGTACCTGCGCTTGGATTGATGGGTTTCCTATTCCTGAGAAATGAGCGGGAGTTATAAACATCTGTGCTCTTTCTTAAGTGTAATGCTTTCCAGTCATTCTGTCTTCACCAAGCGTAACTTACTTGCTGACAAAAGTGCATGAGCAGCGCTCCTCTTTAATAGTCTGCTATCGGAGCTGCTGTGTTGGTGCTGTAGAATGGTGAGACGCCAAGCTGTGAACCACCATATGCACTTGGCAGTCTTTGTCTGGTCTTTGTTCAGCCAACCTCTTAGCCTTGCCACCTATAAAGATAATGAATGCAAAATGGTCCTCTGCTCGCTCTTAAAATTAGATGCTCAGCTTAAAGAAAAAGTACATAACTTGGTGTTTTGCAGTAACTAGAAATTTTAAAATAAGGGGTGACAGTTCACCAGCAGTTCCTGCTTTTTGATGTTTTTTGAGGGAGGTTCCTTAGTGACTTTGAAAGGCATGAAGAATTCAAGATTTCACTGTCACAGAAAGGGGAAACCATTCTGACACTTACTGTAGGGAAGGGAGTGGGTGTTGAAATCACATCCAGAAGTAGTAAACAGCCCCTTCAGCAATGCACTCACCATCCTACAAAAAAATGCATTTCCTGGAAATGTATAGTAACTCACCTCAGGTTCTTACACTTTTCACTCTTGGTCTTGTTTTTTTTCAAAGCACAAAAATTAAAATACAAACTTGACTGAACCACTTGCTAAATTGAATTTCATGAGCAGAAAAGAGCAGGTTTAATGCCTGACTTTCCTTTTCTCTGTATGTGATTATAGCTTGCATGTTATGATCAGAGTCCTTCCTAAGCTGGATTTAATGCAATAACTTGGTCCTGACTGAGACCTCATACGAAATCTTTTAAAAGCTGACCTCTTACAGCAATTTATCAGGCCTGTTTAGGATTGATTTTCATTATAAAACCTGGTTACAGCATCCCAAATGTCATGGTGCCTTGTGAGTTCTATATCTTCTTTCAAAAAAAAAATTAAAATCACTAGTTGGTCTGCAAGCCTTGATTTACTCCTGACCAGTTTATGACATCCCAAGTCGGGTTTTATTGTTGTGTTCCTCTCCCCCCACCCCTTATCTGCCATTTCTCAGCAAACAGCCCTGTCTGCTGGCTCCCCCTTTTCTTGCCCTTCCCCAGCAGGCAGTGCCTGGTCACGCAGTGCTGCAGTGGCACACGAGCTCTCTGCTCTGCTCATGGCCTCCCGCAGCCCCTGTGCTCGCTGCTGGCCCTGCACTGCCACGCTGGCTGTGCGCAGGGCCCAGCTCTGCCAACAGATGCCACTTCTGTCTCCTGAGGTGTTGGGCTGGAAGCTGTCTCTCTGAGAAGCCAGGCAGAGCCGTGCTCAGCAAAGGACAGGTTATTTGGGGGACAGGTACAGAATGCAAACTTCTGCTGTAATAGACACCCTCCTGAGGTTGTCTGCAAGTGACTGGAAAACCACCCTTTTCCTGGCAGAGCTCTTCCCAGGCAGTTTTTTGGTATCTCTTTAAAACCTGTTTAGTTGCTCACTACTAAATGCCTGGGAATGTAGCCTAAGGCTATGAATACTGTGGTGATCAAACTGATTTTCGATGTGTATGTGGGATTCCCCCAAAGCTGGCTGTCATGTCTGAACCACTGCAAAGGAAAACTTTCTTCCAGTGTAGCCGACTGGCAGTGAGGTCAGGATTCTCCCCACGTATACAGCACTTTCTAGCCAAACCTCTGCAACAGACAGTGCATGTGCTATGGTCAGTATACCTTATCTTTACTCTATAAAAATCCACTTTAGTACAGTGGTGGGTGTCCCCCCCCTCTCATGTGGGAGATGGGAGGCAGTGGTGCTGTTTAAGAGTTGGACTCAATGATCCTTGTGGGTCCCTTCCAACTCAGAATTCTGTGAATCTATACCGGGTAATAATTGGTCTTAATCATGACATTGGCAAGGCATAAGTTTCCTGGTTGTATTTCTTACTCATACTAGAGTATACCCTTGTATTTCTTGTCCACTTTTTCTTGTCTTATTGATGTCCTTCCTTTTTTTGGAGGTAGAAGCTTATATTTAGAAGCATCAGTCTTTCTAGAAATTGTATATGTGTGTAGTGTCAGGAGCCAGGAGTGAAAACCACAGCTCTATTATCATACACCACCTGCACAACATTGGGGGTTTTTTTGGAAGGATCTCCTGACAACCTCTTTTACAAGAATTTAGCTCTATCGTAATTTCTCTATGATTTTTGGCAGCCAAGCAGACTCAGTGCAATTAATAATTGTTGGGCAGATTAAAATCATGGGGGTGAAGGAAACAACAGTTGCATCTTTTAACAACCTTTTGCTTTCAGCAGGTTCCACTGTTTTAAGTCATTACTCTGAGGTGTTGAGTAGCACTGAGGTTGCCATGCTGATTCAGACACCATTTCATCACACTTTTCAAAGTGGCTCTTATTGGTAGTTTAAGAAAAATCCCTAAAGCACAGGCTTCTTCAGTAGATACCTGCACAGTGGTGCATTGTTGTGTTGAGAAAGAGAAATTCTTTCTGTGCCATAACAAGCTGTTTGGCATAAAAGTACAAGTTAGCCTCCGGTATGTGTGTGTGTAAAATACTACAGCCTGTGTAGTAAAAATATTCTGTTTCGTTTCTCCTCACAGAGTGATATTAGGGATAAGAACTGAATTAAAGCTTACTTTCTTTCACAGAATTCCTCCGAGAGAGAAGACTGTAATAATGATGAGCCCCCTAGGAAGATCATTCCTGAGAAGAATTCACTTAGACAGGTATGTGATCAGTCTCTTTAAAAATGCGATAAAACTTTCTAGCTATTTGAATCCTTAAATGCTCGTGGAAGCTGAAGTCTGGCTTGTGCTCATGGAAATCCATTCTTTCCTTCTTTGAAGTCTGAACAAGTCACGTTGTACCCAGGAAAATCAGACACACGGATTAAGCTTTCAGGGGAGCTTGATGACTCTTTCTAAAGAAATAGTGTATTCGTCAGTATAGCTCAGCCAGCTGTGACTCTCTAGTTTTACCTTTCTCCATTTGGGAATCACTCGGGGACCTTTTCAGCCTTTTCTTCTGTAATCGTTCCTGTCTTGTTTGTAGCACATTTTGCATTGCCTGAGATCAAGAGTCTCAAAATGTTCTACAACAATTAAGGTTTTTATTGTCCTTTAAGGTAAATTTTCTTGGAGGTGATATTAAGGTTAATAATGTGAAAAATGACCTGTTCTTGCTTCCTTTACATTCATATAAATTATTAATAGGTAAAAAAGAGAAGGGATAGTCTAATAAAACATTATCTCTTTGCACTTCATATATGGAAAAGCAGATTTCTTACCGATTTGAAAGAAACCCTTTTTTTAATCCCTGTAGCCAACAAAGAGAGTCTGGCATGTGCTTTCCGGGGAATTTAAGTTGGATTTAGTGACTTCTGGTCCATTTTCACCTTGCTCTTTCTCCCTGCTGCAGCCTTCAGGCAGCAGAAAGAAAATTATGTCCGTGCCTGAGCTGCCCGAGGTTGCTGCCTGGTGTATCAGAGTAAAACCATTGGTGAATATGACTGAAGTGAGTACCCCAGGCCACACATTCCAACAGCTGAGGAATTGTGGCATTTCCTTCTGCATTTCAGCCACAGGAGTGGCAGTCTCAGGTGGAGGAATAGGGTGGTACTACAGTGCCCAACATCTGCTATTTCCAAGAGATGTTATGTGTCAGAACCATAGTAAGGGAAGAACTATCCTTTTGATAGTGTGCTCGTGCTCAGAGTTGTTGGGTTTGGGTGTTGTTTGTTGTTCTTTTTGTTTGGTTGGTTTGGTTTTTAATAATGTATTGAGTTAGGGGTGTTTGATTTTGTGGGAGTAGATGTCATGTGAAGGACTCCCTGTGGCTAAGACAGGGCCTTCTAAGAGTAGTTGTCTATGTAAGTCTTTCCAACAAGAGGCAATATGCTGGCATGACTGAGGTCCCATATAGCTGAGAAAGAGTAACTTAAAGAATTGATTAAATATGTTACATCAAACTTAAAATGCTTCTGGAATTCAGCAACAAATGAGAGCTAGAGGAAGAGGGCAAAGCTAGTAGGTCCCTACTGTGTATCCCCAGGACAGCCAACAAGGTCCCCAGCACACCAGAAAACCAGGGGGTTTTTCATCTTAGGGTCATGTGATGACAAGCCTTCAGGTTCAGCAAGAAAAGGTATATGTCTCTTCTCCAAGAAAAGATTCATAGTAAGAGATGTTAATTCAAACATGAGTTACTTGTGTATCTTTTCATTACACCAAATCCTTCCTCATGGTTATTGATTGAGACGACATATCCATGAGTTGTATTATGCAGATGAGGAATGTACAATTTCTTGAGTTGGGTTTTCCTTCCATTATATTTCAAGCTGCAGAAGTATTTTTAGTGTCCAGAGAAAGCTTTCTTTTCCCACAGACCTACAATTCATCATAATCAAGGTGACTAGATATCAGAAATACACCAAAAAACCACTTGTAGTGTCCCAGTATTTCATATTGGAAGTAATTAATGTGAACATTGTTTATGTCAAAGATAGTCAACTGTGCTTCACAGTATTGTTGAGATGTTGTATCAGTCTCTAACTCCGTGTCCAGTCTTTACAGTGCCAGATGCAGGACAAAATCCTTGGGCCATCTGATTGCTGTCTGAGGTCTTTTGTGTTGAGAACAATCTTTGTAGATAAGTTCAAGATGCAGTCTTCCTCTTAAAGCAAGTGCTCTCTAGTCTGTATTATAAGAGGTGGTTGTCCGTGATTTTGTTTCTTTACATACACATAAATAAAGCTGCCTGAGCATTTTTAAAGCTCAAATTCAGATTCACAGATTATTGTGAGTTGGAAGGGACCCACAAGGATCATCGAGTCCAACTCTTAAACCACACCACTGCCTACCCGGTGGGAATCTTGCTCCTCTCTATTTGCAGTGAACTGAAACAGGGAGGAATTTTCCAGCTATCGCTCCAGAAATCAGACACATATGCAGCCATGTTCCCAAACACTCATAGTCCATGAGTGATACCTACTAGAGACATCTTTCTCTCCTACAGGAAGGTATGCAGAGTGGCTGCCCTACCGTAAATCCGTCTGTGCTTTGTAGAACCAAAAAGATCTGACCTGCAGATGCTATCCAAGCACTAACACGCAAAAAATGCTTTCCACCTTAATGGAAAGCTGCTAACTTGGTAAATATAGTGTAGTTTCATCTTTTCCCATCCTCCCTTAAGACTCCCATAATATTTCATTATTGGGGAAAATGGACTTACATGCACAGAGGAATTGAGCGTATGTGTGTAGAAGAGAAGTCTGTTTACTTAAATGGTCTTTCCAGAGAAAGTATCCACATATTTAGTACTTTCTGATTAGTCTTAAAAAATGAACATGATGCATCAGACCCCGTCAGGGAAAGTGCTCCACTGCTAACAAGTAGAAGTAAAGCTGTATTTCCTTTTCTTGCCTTGTTTGCAGTGCTGTTATGCAGCCTGAGCCATAAATATTTTCTCAGGTGGGTTTGTGGAACCAGACATACCAGAGGATGGAGGTAATAAGGAGGTGTAATGGTTATGTGCTTAAGCATCTGAAGTTGTATGCAGGGCTTAAGACACCCATTTCTCAGTGCTACGGAACTCTTATTATGAAAAACATAATTTTACTGTTGATCAAAATGTTTTTTAGAGAAGGGTGCCTCAACAAGTGGAATGTGTCCTGGAATTGCTGGAAGTGGAAGGTACGGCCACTGTTAAATGCATGAGGGGGCAGAAAGGTAGAAGAGACACAGATATTAGCACTGGGAAACAGAGGACAATGAACTTGACACTGTTAGCTGGAACAGTAAGAAAAAGATTTTAGCTATGACAGACTTGGGAAAATGGATGCAAATCAGTTCTTGTTGAGTGCTTGATCTGACAAAATTAAATTTTGAAGAGGTAAACTGAAAATCATAGTATGAAAACAGACCAAAAAAACCCCAATGACAAGTGGCAAAAGTTTTTGGCAACTTTATTTAAGCTAACAAACGAATTTTCACACTGCAAAGTTATAAATTAATTTTAATAGGCTGATCCAGATGGTCCATTTGGAAAATGGATAGCTTGATCTGTTGAAAATTAAACTAAATTTATCTCTCTCATACTTCAAACTGAAGTAAGCGTGAGAAGAGTGCCCATTAAGTCCAGCTCATACAGATGGACCGGCAGGTCACACATGGGACTAATCTGATTCATTTTAAAAATAAATGCATGAATTATTGAATCAGGTTCCTGTTTCAAGTCCTGCGTGTAAGCGTGTGTGTGCGTGTGTGTGTTTGTGTGCTGCCCTTTCAAAGGGACTCGCAAATGCTTCAGTGCTTTTTTAACCTGTGTGTTTCCATTTTAATTCAACTTCCTTGCCAAAAAACATAATTAGTTTTCAGTGCCTATCATTTAGCATTAGACCCAAACACTAGATTGATTAGGTCAGACATTTGTTATTTTAAGGGCTGTGTCTCCATCCTTCATTTATGAAGAACATGAGCTCAATAGTCTTGGGGAGAGAGCGGGCCTTTAGAAACTGGGAAGGGGAAGCTCTCTGGGGGCCCCTCCAGCCTTTTAGCTTCTGGGTGTTTTTAACAGAGCCATGAATGCAGATTTGTAAATTTATTGCAGTGCCATCTGGGTTTTTTTTTTCTGCAAGAACCATATTATTGTTGGCTCGTATCTGTCTATTGTGGTGGTCACTCCCTGGGAGCTTGCCCTCATAGTCCTAGGGAAAGTGATGAATAGTGGGGGTCAACATGAATAGGTCACAGGGCAGCTGTCCGGGGCTGCCCTGAACTTGATTACCCCGCTGGTTTTTAAAGAAGACGGGCACAATGCAGGTTGTTTAAAACCCTCCCTCCCTTCTCTTCAGCACAGCAATAATGAAGTGCCTTTTGCTGCTGTGGTTCATCTGTGGGCGAAGGTGCCTTGTGGGGAAAAGCTGGCAGCAGCAAGGCTGCTGCACTGTACCTCCTGCAAACCTCACATTGGACTCTGCTGTCTTTCTGCAAGCTTCCAGATGGAAGTCCGGGGGAAAAAAAATCACTGTCTGTTACCCCATTCAGACAAGCCCCTTAGCATTTTCAAGAATTTTCCCTCTTACTGTTTTGGCACAGAATATTACCTCAATTCACGCTTACAGATTTGAGATAATTTTCTAAAATTACATGTAGCACCTAAAACATGCTCCAGGCGCTTTTTCAGAGTTAAAATGGGCACAATCTGATCTTAAGAGTTTAAAGCCAGTATTCAAGAAAAACGTGAGAAGCAGAAAGCAGTTGAAGAAGGTAGAGCAAAGGAAACACAAAAACAGTCAACCTTTTTCTTTAAGCTAGCAGCCTCATCCCTCTGCGTAAGGCTCCTCTCCAGTCATACCTCTCCTCTGCAGTCCTACCTCTCCTCTGCAAAGGCATTTCTGCTGTGCAAAGTTGGAGCTTCTCTTTGACTGGTGAGAAAGGTTGCATGGTGTGGAGGGAGAGAGGGTCCTAGCTCCCTGCCACCCTCTGGGGAAGATGCTGCAGTTCAAATTTACTTTCTTTTGGAGAACTGGCCAAGGCAGGACAGACCTGGTCTATAGAATTACTGTGGTTACCTCATCTTTTACATGATTGATGCTTGCCAGTAAGGAGCTGCTGGTTGAAAAGCCCCTGAAATTGCTAGAAGTACGCCCTTACACTTACTTGCAAGATTAGTCTCTCTTTATTCTCAAACAACAACAAATAATTTTCATTCCTCTATGATAGTTAACGCATGTTAAAAAGCTGGCCAAATCGGGATGTGCTGGAGTCTAAGTTACAATGGGAATGCTGCCTTGTGGCAGAAAGGCCACTGGGCTCTTTGAGCATTAGTGCTAATAGGAATCTGTCACCCCGCTGCACTGCTGCATTCCTCTGTAATTGAGTAAATTGCAAGTGTTGTCTGCTCCCCCCTGCCCTTTGTGTCCATGTCCACTTACCATCCGAAGAACGTGGGCAGTGATAAATAAAGTGCTGAACAGGGCTCTCAGCTCTTTGAAAGCAGCGTGTTGCCAGCCCCCTAGTTATATTTCTTTAAGTGTTTATGTTTTTCTGTAGTCTTTCTCTTGTGTGACTGGAACCCTGGGGATCCAAAGCCATGAGAGAGGCCAAGAAGCTAACAAAAGTAGCTGTCCCCTTGTTAGCTTGTTCCTTTCTTCTTTAAAAAACAAGATGAAAACCATCTGGCTCAGGGCATTACATTTTCCTCCCCCATGCACCTCTATAGATGAGGAGTTTCACCTGCAGTGAGGGTTTACATTGATTAGGGAGGGAACAGTAATTCAAACCTCCATCCACTTCAGTGGTACTTTGCAGTCTTTAAAGGTGCTGACCCATTGAGTTAAACTGTCAAGGGAGGATAAAAAAGGATCTTCATCCCGGGAGGTAACAGCTGCCAGGTTTTCAACACCTTGCACGCTGCTGGAAAAATGTCACAAATTGTCAATGGCAAGAAAAATCACTTGGCTGCCATCTTCCCTTAATGACATGCCTTATAAAATGGAAGATTTAAGGGTTTAAAAATCAGCAAGTAGCTGTCAGGGAAAAAATAAGATCCTGAGGGATTTTGAACAATGGGCCCAACAAGATGTATCCCGAAAGACTGCAAATAATGCATCCAAGTTCAAATAAGCAGGTCTGATTGGGGTGACCATAGTTATGTCTGCACAGTGGGACAAGAGCGAAGTGAAAGCAGCAGCACATTACCATGCCCATGTTTAAAACAAAAAAAAAAGGAGAAAAAGAAGTCTGATTCATAAGCCAGTGAACTGCAAGAAGACATACTGTATTTCTGCTCTTTTGAGGACAATTTGTTTTCAAGCAGCTACCAGATGGCTAAATACCACGACATTTCCTTTTTTGTTTTTTTTCTTCTTTTCTTTAACAAGAGATCTCGTTCTCCTTGCTCATTGTTTTTGTTTGTTTTAATGCTTTTATGTCGCTGAACAACCCCGTGGTGTTGGGCATTGTGACATACTCCTTTTTGTGTTCTCCCCCTTGTGCATTGATGGATGAGGAAAAAGAGATCTTCAGCTTTAATGTAATTTCAGATAACAAGCAGATTGGAGTAAGGCTTTTTGTTTGTATTGTCTTGAGATTTTTTGTTTTAGGGGCCTTTCCCCCCCCTGTTTGTTTTAGGTAAGTCATTTTAATTGTACTGGGTAATTAGAAGGTACACACAGCCAAGGGAGCTTTGTTATGGTAATTGCTCAAGAAAACCCACTCCCCAACTACGATTGCCATGTGTTGAGACACGTCTTCCCTCTAGTGGCAATATTAAGGACTCTGGCTTTCACAGTCGGCAAGGTGTAATTGCAGTATGACAAACTGTGCTTTAGGGAAAATGCTGTAAATGATTTAGTTTTTTGTTTGGCTGGTCTTTATTTGTCTTATGACTTTCTGTGGAGACTATCCTTCCCAAGGCTGGGCTAGGGATAACAGAAATTTCATCTTAAGAAAATAGTCGAGGTGAATCCTGGGTAATGTCTTACAGCTTGATTTAATTCTAGTCTTCTTTTTAATTACCTGTTTATAAAAACGTTTTTAAATTTGTTGAGATTAGTTAATTCTTTCAGAAGCACCTCATTTGAAATAAATAAATAAATTGCATTTATTTTAAATAGTCCATGTGAAAGACCTTTAAAGGGTAATTAATGCAAGTCTCCTAAGACTCTAAGTAAGATGAAAGTGATCTTTCCAAATCTGCTGGAGTGATTTGTTTATATAACTTCCCACTTCTGCTGAATTCTTCTGAGTCTAATAACTTTTTTTCTAACCGTTTGGCAATTTGTGCTTAGCTACAAAAGCCCTTGTTCAAAAAGAACAGTTTAATAATCTTTTCCCTGAAAATGACTTGAAGGGAGGGTATGGGTTTTGTCTTTTTGCTGTGTTTTTATTAGTGTTATCTTTCTCTGATAAATCATGTAATTACCAACTATTGGGGGGGGAAATCTTATTGAACTCCTGGGTTGCAGCTTCTATTAAAAAGTGGAGCTTTGTTGAGGGACTGGGGATTCTCGGAATGAACGGCCAAAGAAATGGATTTCACTTGGCAGAAATGCTGCACACACACGGAGTTCTGCCTGGGGTTTGAGGCTTCAGGTTGGCACTCAGCGGTCATCCAGAGCTGCGTGGACAAGAGTGGAAATGTTTATGTGTTTGTGTCAAAGAGCAGGATCATACTTTCTTTAAAAAGAAAAATGTAACCAAAGACACTTACGGAATGAGATCAGATACAGCTCTATCTTTAGTGAACCATAGTCTAGCGCCTCTGTGGCATCTTAAGCCTTTGGCTGAGAGTGAATACAGCTTTGTGGTTCCCCTGCTTCTGACATGATTTGATGCTCCCATATATTTGTAGGTTTCTTTTTTTTTTCCATTAGAGCTTGTTTGGCTATTGGACTGCTTAACACTGTTCTCAAACGGCTTTTGCAAGGTTAAAGGAATGCAGCTTGGTAACAAGTTTGTGTCATTTTAAATATATACCTCCCAGTAAATAAGGAGGAGTCTTGCAATCAATCCCTTTTAGTGTGTTATATGTTTCACCTGACAACTAAACCCTCTATTGATTAACCATTACTTTGTTAGATAATCTCGTGTCATTGAAGCCACTGTAAAAATTAAACTCTTTAAAATGTTTTACCCTAGCAGCATTGTGAAAATTGAAAACTTGTTCAGAATTACAGCCAGCTTCCACAAAGAGGGTAGTTTTCAACAAACTGGTTTATGTTTGCATGCTTTATATGCAATATAAAAACATATTAAAGCACTCCAACGCAAAGCTGTATGCCTGTGGCATTCAACCAGGCTACCATTTCAGACTACTTTCCCTTGATGAAGAAACCTCCTATTTTGATGAAAGGTGAGGAGAAACTTGAACAGTTTTTGTTCAGATTAGATGAGATATGTAAAAGGGTCAAGCTTTTAATGGTGAGCTTGAGAAATTTGCTTTTCTGAGGCTTAGTTCTGGCTTTGATTTTTCTGCTTTTCTTCAGGTTGGTCAGTGTTCCCTTGGGCATTGGAACGAATGAAAGGAGGTATTCTGATGTTGCAGTGTAGCATGAGACACCATCAAATGTTTCACCAAACTTGAAGGGCTCGCATTATTACTTGATTACGTATATGACATAAATTCTGCTATCAGAATTCACTAGTCTGTTCACTAGGCCCATTCACTACTAAGTATTAATGTACAAACACAAGTAATACAAGTAGGACAATATCAAATTAACCTGAATCTCTGTGTCCAGCAGTATTTTTGTGTCTCACAGTAGCCAGTAACTGTTGCCTTCAGAGAAACATTAGAAGACTATCATACAGTGCTGCCTTCACAATATATTCTCCCAGCTTCTTATGACTTGGTTTCATGAGCAAAATGCAGCTTCTTCGAAACATTGTCGATACATTTCCATTGAGACCTATTAAGTAGAGTGACATTACCTCTTCTTCCCCTGGACTTCAAGGGAGAGCTAGGTTTTCTTCTGCATTTTGCTTTCAGTCCTTTAAAACATATTGTAGAACGTGCACATGAATCTTCTTTACCCTCTTTATTCATCCCATAAGGCTAATAATGCATTCTTCTGTGAGAATGTGAAAATAACAACAGAAGAACTTTGTAACTTTGCAAAGACAATAATGTATGTTGAACTGAAGATCACTGTATGTTTTATTTTCAAATCTGCATCCTAATGTGTTGAATCCATGATACATACGTCTTTTAATTTTCTCTTTTTCTCCATTATTTCTATTGAGAAATTCAAAGCTGCTGAAGGACTAAATGGTCATTTGGCACATACATGGAAGCTTATGTAATAAAATTACTGCGTAGAAGTTGGTTCTCACAGTAAAAACACATTCTTCTCTCCTTCTGTGGCTGAAAAGGTCAGGAAGGAGGAATTCCAGTATCACTGGCGTGTTGTCAAAGGACAGAGGGATTTTGATAACATGGAAATGCCCAGGTCGCTCAGACCCAGTGTCTGCTCATCCACTGCCAAGTTCACAGGTTATACCGAGTTGGAAGGGACCCTCTCCTGAGTGCGTGCTGACTAGGTCTAATGTAGTAGTTATTTTGCAGGTACTGTGTAATAGCATTCAGGATTATCTGTTCCATAACTTTACCCAGGATCAAGGTCAGGCTGACAGGTCTATAATTACCTGGATCA
>WEKX01025298.1:38547-61049 GCA_013390025.1 Pitta sordida
GTCTTTTCTCTCTGGCCGTTGGAGACAGAACAAGAGGTCATGGTCTTAAGCTCCAACAAGGGAGGTTTAGACTTGACATTAGGAAAAAGTTTTTCACTGAAAGAGTGATTCAGCATTGGAATGTGTTGCCCACAAAGGTGGTTGAATGGCCATCCCTGGAGGGGTTTAAGGGTAGATTGGATGAGGTGTTGAGGGACATGATATAAATGTTATAGCTGTTAGGTTTTAGTTGAATTATTGGTTGAACTTGATGATCTTCAACGTCTTTTCTAACCTTATCAACACTGTGATACTGTGTAGTGAGCTTCCTTCATTCTCTTTAGATTTAGCATATAATATTTCACATTGTGTATTTGAATTGTCTACTCCTTCCCATTTGTAAGTGTGAGAGAAAGACTGTCATAAGCCCAGCTGTTAAAAAACCGGCTTGCTACCAAGGTTTGTGGACACTTGTCCTGGGAGGAAAAATCTGACAAGATCTGAGTTCATGGTTCAGTTCACAGAGCCACAGGCTCCCTTGTTGCTTTCAGTAAATGCTTTTGTGGCTGAGGTTTTGATCTGCAAAGTGGACTTAGTAGTAGCTTTATTCAGGGCTCCTCATAAAGTTTACAGTATGTAGCAGGTAAGTTGTGCAGAAATACTGTGACTGGAATTTTAGAAATTAAATTTCAAATTAAATTACAGATTTACAGTGAAAGGGTTAAATTACACAAATATAAATACTGAACAAAGAATCTTATCAACTCTTTCACAGTTTTTCACTTTTACAATCTTGTTGAATTTAACTAACGCCATGTCTGTAAAATGAAGCTTGCACGGTATTGTCTGAATGTCAGTGCAAAGCAAAGTGTTAGCTTTTTGTTTATCAGTTGGGCTGCAACATCTAAGTCCCAATTTATAATAATTTCTGCCATTGTTGTCCATCTTCTGAGGAGAAGGTTCTGTGCATACCGGAGGAATGGTTTTATAATTTTGGCAAATATTTGCAAGGGGTTATGTTGAGTCCATCAGACTTCTGTTTGCTTATAGCCTAATCCAGTTTGAATCTGAACCTCCCCTGCTGAAAGACACACTCTGTTCTGCACAGCACCGTGAAAGAATTTGTGTGTTTGAATTTTTCAGTTTCTCCTTTTGGATCCAGAGTCAGAAATTGCTCACTTGCTGATAGTCACAGCAGGTATCTGTACTGTGACATGTAAGGAGATCTGCTGGAGCCAGGATATTTTGCATTCCTGTCTGTCACTGGTTGTTTTCTGGTTGGAGAGCTCACTGAGAAGTAAAACAGGAACTTCTAAAGGAATGGAGAAGATAGGGCTTCTGTGCTCCCTTTTGTTCCTATTTCATGGTGAGCTTTAAATTGGTAAGGTGGAAAGTACTGTAATTTCCTGAATTTCCCCAAGAGTGTCTGTACTGTGCTGGACCAGTACAGATCCACCTGAGCCAGTACACTGATTTCCCATGATGGGTAGTAAGGAGTGTTTCACGAGGGTCATAAGAACTTAGGTGAATGTTATAAACTTGATTGTGGACACTCAAGTTCCCATCAGCTGGTGCTTACCATCTTTCTCACCTGGGGACTGTTGGGAATATTGGCTTTGTGGGTGTATCTTCTATCGCTCAGCATAACCCCCTTTAAAACTCTTTGCACCCTTGCCTTTGAGATCCTTTGCCATGTGTTCCTCTGCTGGTTTTTCTGTTGCTGCTGATTACGTTTTGCACAGTGAGGGCTCTGGCAGTGGGGGAAAAGGGGAAGATCGTTTGTTGGTACTTGGTGCTGAGGGAATCTGGCTCTGGTGGTGTTACCCTGGAGCAGAGAGAGAGGTTTAGGAGCCCTTCGCATGCCAGTCTTGTCCACAGGTTTTGTAACCTATAGCAGGTGCGGTGTTGAATTACTTTTAAATCAAACAAATAGAAATCCATAGCAAGCCCTGAAAGAAAGATCTTCAGAAATTACCAGTGAGTATTAAAGGGAGAAAACTGACAGGCAGTTCACTACCAGTGTTTGTGCATCTTCCCCGTAAGACAATCTTAAAAATATCATGAATGCTGGTATGTTTTACTTAGTGCTCTTGGAAATGTCTTTGTAGTAAGTTTAATTGAATTTTTTTCAGCATGTTTCTTGGGTTTTCCCCACACAACTATTTGAGGTAGGATACCATCTCAGTGGCCCACTTAACTGCTCTTGCAACAAAGCAAGTTTGTACTTGCTTTTGAGCTGCCACTTTTGCATGGAAGCAGTTTTCTGTAAGTGGTGGCAGGTGCTTAATCCCATACTGAAGCTCTGAGGTGCTACTATATTCCTACTACTACTAGAAAATGTGAACTTAATCAAGTAGTAATTAAAAAGGTATTGAGGGGAGGGAGAGACCTCCATGCGAAATTTTTGAGTTCTTCAGGCATATTAGTTTAAACAGCCAAATCAACCCAAATATAATTTTAAACCCATTTCATAAGTACTGTTCATACATTAAAAATGGAGATACTATGAGTAACGTGTTCTGCAAAGATGCTGAAGTCTGCAGCCCCAGCTGAGAGTCCCCTGGGCAGGGCAGTGTTAAAAAAAAAAGCATTCTACTTTAAAAACAAAAAGGCTTTCCAAAACTGGGAAGATGAAATTCAAGTGAGATGTGGTCTGCATTTGATCCCTTCTGATTACAACCTTTGCATTGTCCCCTGATAAAGTGAGGAGATGTTTATTAACATTTGACATATGCTGTGATAAACTAATGTATAGAAATCACCTTGCTTTAGCTGTTGTGCAGCACTTTGGGAAAGAATGAATGGCTGAGATAAGATACTTTTTTCCTTTTTCAAAGGAGTAGAGGAGAAAAATCATTTTCTTTGTATTTCAGAACTATAAAACTGTACACAGCTTCTCAGAGGACATGCATACCTTGAACGTAGGCTTTTGCTGTAGACTAGTTTATTTTGGTTTGAAACATTTACACCTTAGGAAACAGGAAATATAGTAGAGTTGTTGTGGGTTCCTTTGCCAAAAATGTGGTGCCTGAAAGAAAATTGTGTTCTTCTATTCATACACCATTTTAATCTTTCTGCAGACCTACAACAGCTGTGCCAGACTGTGCTTAAACCAGGAAACAGTATGTCTAGGAAGCACTGCTATGAAGACTGAAAATTGTGTGGCCAAAGTAAGTAAGAGAATGGGTTTGAGGGGTTTTCAGCAAATTTTTAATTGTGAGTCACAGAAAAGGTCTTGTTAAAAATTACAGTTAGAAAAAAATTAAACAGAAAGTAAGTATTTTGGGTAGGCTTTTCTGTTCTTCAATGTAGAGATTTCGAGACTTCATGGTGTTTTTCTGCTGGAAATGATTACTTGAGTCCTAAGCTATCTAGGATTGACGAGTTCATTCTGCTACAGAAGTAATAGGCTTTTCCAGTGGGATGACTTATGCCTGCCATGTAATTAGCTGTGGCAACTTCAAATGATAAATGTCCAGATACATACTAAAAATACTGCACGGGAGCTCTTTGTATCATGGTTCCCTTTCTTAGCTACCATAAGGGAAGTGCAAAGAGAAAGGCCTTTCAATTAAAATACAGTGGATGCTGTATTTAAAGGAAAGAGAAGAGGAAGATACCACTGTCAGAAGGGTAAGAAATGGATTTATTAGGCTAGCACAGAAAAGTAATTTAGCACAGAAAAGTAATTTTTTGAGAACTGGATGTGGTTGGAAAAGATGAGGTGCCATTAGCCACCCTCGTTTCTTAGAGTTCAGCATAACTAGAGTAAAACTGTACATCTAGGGCTGTTTGTGAATGGAGAACACTTGCTCCGTGATGCAATATGTGTAGAAAGGCTGTGCAAAGGATGTGTTTAGCCTTGTGCAAGCTTTGTATTTCCACTGAAAGGAAGTTTAGAGCATGCAGGACAGATCAGTGCATGCAGCCATCTGTTACCGAAACCAGCTGGCATTTTGTTGCTCCTCTGTCACCACGAACCTGACCACTCAAAGCCTGTTTTCTCTTTCAGTTATTTATTCCTTGATCTCCTAGAAGTCCATTTTTTTCATACTTGGAATGGTTGTTAAAGGTGGTGTGTCCCTTCAGGGGCCAGTTTTGTATTGACCTTTAAGATAATTTCCCAGCTAAATCTTCACTGGGATTTTGCTGGTGAAATTTGGATGTCCCATTACTTTTGATTCTTGTCAGGTAATTGGCTATCATAAAACTTTGTCATGGTGCTTGCAGGTGGCTTAGTGCTCATAAACTGCTTGACGTTCCAGTTACCTCCCACTGCAGAAGCACTGCTGAGAGAACCTACCAGTCTTGGTACAAAGTACTGATATTTAATACCCTTCTTGAGATGACTGGCATTGCACACTCCTTCCTAAGGTGCTTTTTGATACAGAGTAGGTGAAACTCTTTAAGCAGAACAGCTCTGGCTGAGTTGTCTCCTCGTACAGCATCATTCTGATGCCATAAAGCAGCTCAGAGCAAGCTGGCTGGAGTAAACCCATTCAACCCCATCTGCTCGGTAGTGCCTTGTTTGACCTCATTGCCTCACTAAGGAGCAAAGATATGCAAGAAGTGCAGCTAATTTAAGTGGTGCCCCTTTTAAATGAAATTACCTTCTTTAACATCTTAATTCCCTAAATAGTAAACTGTCCTAAGGTTACATTTTCAGTGGGTGAGAGATGTAGGTAGGGCTCAAGGCAAGAACAGCCAGACTTGTTTCTTGCTGTTGAGAGTGAATTTGAAGCATCACCCTGGAAATCAAAAAATTTGTTTTTAAGTATTGTGTCTCTATATGCTGTAGGACAATATTTGTATATATAAGCTCTAGGACAAACTGCCATCACACATATACGAAAAAAAATAGATATATATATACACACACGTATACATTCATATGTACACACATATATACATACATATATGAAACAACATAAAGACTTTCTGGGCATATGCTCTAGTATTGGCTTGCCTGGCTGTTGTTCTCCTTTCTTTGCCTTCCTTGCTACAAACCAAGTGACATAGGTTCTAAGGAAGCTTGCCTTTCAAATTCCAGAAGTGTTGAAGCATTTATAAATCCAGCTATCTACATGTAGATGGCTCAGTGATGGCATAGGCAAATGGCACAACTGTTAAATGTTCCCTAGATGAAGGGCTTAAAAGGGATTTAAGGAGTTCAGAGGCCTTCTTCTAGGCCACATGCATGTGGCAAGTTTTATCCTCCATGATTGATGTGTTTTACGGCCTTGGATTTTAAAATGTTTTGTCAGGAAGGTGAATAGTGAGAAGTGCTGCAGGTTGCATTATCTGCAGCACTTTTCCAAATGTGTGTGTGGGGGGGTGAGTTTTGTTTTTAAACTTGCAGTGAAACACAAAAAGGATTACTTTGGAAAGAATGATTTGCCTTTTTTGATTCTCCAGTGTGGTATCACCCCAGGCTGGGAGCCACAGTCTGCGTTGCCATGTGCTTGTCAGATGTGTCAGTCAGTCTGAAAGAGACAATGTTTTTTCTGAAAACAAGATTTCTGATTCTGTACCTACTTTCAGAAAAGAAAACTGTGCTCTCTTAGGACTGTATTAATGGCACTTACCAATTGTGTGTCTGACGCATCCAAAAGTTTGTTCAAAGACTGAAATGCATTGGGGCCGCACACATGAACATTGAGATCTTTTCTCAGCCTGAAGCACTGTCCATCCATTAAACACTTGTGATCAGAGCTTCTGTACAGGACATCCAGATGTAACTTAGCAACCTAACAACTGGCATTCTCCCTGAAATGGAGGTGGAGAAGGTTTACAATAAACAGATATGCATCCTCAGGTATGGAAAGTTGCAGAGGGACACAGTCTTCTTGACAACGTGAGGAAGTTTGTTAGGGAACATTTTCTGTCTGGTTTTGTATATGATGTTGTGCTGCCTGTACACCCAGGTGCTCAGTCATTTCTGCAAACCTTTGAATTATCTAGTTTTATTAAGACACTTTAAAAATAAAACTAGAATATCATGTTCTGATGAATCTTTTTATCTTGTTCTTAACCATGTTTTTCTGGTGTTTGTCCTCTGAAACTCCATTGATAGGACTTGGGTATGTTTGGGTAAAAGCCAGCAAGGAGCAGCAGAAATAGTTTCAAGTGTGTGTATGTTTTAATTGAAGAGGTGGGATCTAAAGTTAAAAATGATATATTGTGATGCACAGATGTCACCTGTGTGTCTGTAGCATCAGTCCTCTCCCATCCATAGGAGATTTCTGGTACTCTTTTGGCGTCTTTTTGCCCATGTGATCGACAGGTCTGGTGTATATTCAATCTAATGTCTTTCAAATGGAAATGCAGTCTCTAATGGTGTTTTTATATATGTTTTTACACACACAGGGATATATATAAACACTCCTTGTTTATCTTTAGAAACCAAAAAATGTCTGTGAGAGAGGCTTTCTTTTTATAATAGTACTTGTGTGCACCCATAAGTGAACAACTTTCTCAGGAACTGGTACTAGGTGCTTAAATAAGGTAGAAATGTAGCATGAACCCAAACTCCAAGGACAGGATGTTTGATTTTAATGAGGCTTATTGAAATCTGGCCAAATGAGCATCTGTTCCTATTGTTTGTTCCATATTTTGTAAGCCAGTATCTTCGGGCCAGATAATGGTGGTGTGTGCTTCATCCTCAATTAGAGAGGGACACAGTTAAAAGTCCCCTGGCATCTGGTATGTCACTAGGATTCTTGTGATGCTCCTGGGTGTGCAAACAAGTTTCACTTCTGTTCAGTACCCAGGATCACTTACTGTCTGTGGTGACCTTCACACTTCCTATTCGATGGGTGGTAAGGGATGCTCTGGTGTGTCTCCAATCTCTTTGGCTGACTTTTTACATGGATGGGTTATATATAGTCCTATTTTCAAACAGAGATCTTACCTTTTCACCCTTTTTTAGTGTGGGCTGTGTTAGGTTTGGGTTTTGCTCTTTGCCTGGAGTCTCTTAGATTTTGCATTTCCCTGAATCCTGGAAATACCCTTGTGATTAGTAGTGCTCTTTTCTTTCCCAGGAAGAGGCTGGTGTAAAACTAATCTCAGAGTTCCACAGTCAATACTCATTTCCTGCATTCATTAGATGAGTCTTTACTGTTTATTAACTCCTGCAGTGAGTTCCAGTTCATCTGTATCTGCTATACAAACGAGTGTTCTCAGTTTCATTTTCCACATTGTTTTCGTACTTGTGCCAGAGATAATAAGCACATGGAAAACCTGCAAGAGACAGCACTGAGACACCTTGAGATGGCTTACATCACCCCCAGGTTTCTACTTAGTTCTGAACTCAGCAGCAGGTGGGAGAGGTTTTCTATCTCTATCGAAGTGCCATTTGAGGAAGAAAAATACAGTCTGGCACACCACCCTTGAAAAATCAGACTTCTGTTTCAGGCCACTCCTTGCTACCCACATGAGATAACTGGTCCTGCTTTGTAAGGTCCCAGCAAACCAAGACTCTTTTAAGCATCCAGTGTCTTCTAGGGAATCTTTGCTGTTTGTCATACTTTTAAATGTGCAGGGGTATTGAATTGGGAACCTAGAAAGGGCTTATTCCCTTTATTCTCAGCACTATGGTTTTATTATCTGTGGCCACGATGGCTTTTCTTGCTTCACTCCAAAGAAGGGACTGAATAATACTCTTCTTTCAGAAATGTTGTGAAATGTAACTGTATAATACTTTTTTGACCCTTGGATGAAAAGTCGTGCCTTTAGTGATGTTCTGCCTGCTCGGCAGACTGTGTAGTGTACAAGGGGGACAGAACTCTGTTCTGCTCAACGCTGGAAACACAGCACAGGCCTTGGCACTTCCAGTGTGCCATATGAAACTTCCTTTCAAAAATGCTTCTTATTATTTAGCTATTGCTACACTTGTTACACTCGAGGATGATTCGGCTAAAGCAGAGTGGTGGAAGTAGCTGGTAATTGAAATCTTCCTTCCTTTGTTAGTTTTTACTGCTTCGCTACTTCCAAATTTTTATACCAAATACGCTCTGCACAATAATAACATTGAGCCCAGAATTTTTATATAAATTCAAAGGAGAAGCCATGAGTACTCTTCAATAAAGAAGCATTTAGGGTTCCAGGCTGGATGTTGCAGTTGGCAGTAGGACAAATTGATCTGAAGAGTGTCCCTCTTGTACTCTCAAGTCCCTTTATGTCACAGATTGATGGCGCTTTTTTCCGTAGAGTGTCCCTGCACTTACTTTGCATGAATAGCACAACCAACTCAGACTTCTACTGTGATATACCACTGAGTCAGTGTATCTTCAGATAATGCATAGTTTTCTAGGGGTTTGTAGCCTTTCTAGTACTTGAGACTGAAATTAGAACAATTTAATCATGAACAGATATTTGACTAGAAACATTCAGTTCCCTGATACTCGTTCCACTGTTTTAATGATAAATCATGTTCCTCCACAGCTTAATTTTGAGTATTAAGCTTCTGTGTTATGATGCAGAGGGGCTGTTGGTGGACAGTTCCAAACCCCTCAGTAGCAGTGTCCCCTTTTGTGTCTTGGATATACCTTTTTCTGGGAAGGACAACAGTTTTTGAGGCTGTTGCAAGTTGGATAAATGCTGCCTCAGCCACTGGCTAATAGAAATGTAAGCATATCATTTACCCTTCTGTTGTAGGTATTCTCTCTGTAATAAGAGGGTTGTGTGGATGGCACACATTGCAGGGACATTGCTGGGATTGTTTCATGTGCAAAAGGTGCTTTGAAACTGAATTCTCACTGTTTAGACAGCACAAGAAGAAAATGGCATGGGAGGTTTATCTAAAAGCTTTGACCTAATGATGATCTTTTCACAAATATGTCTACAACTTTTATCTTAATTGTGAGTTTCTTCTTTTTTTTTTCTTTTTTTTTTTGGTCAAGACTATCTTCATGCTTTATCTTTCCCTCGATCTAATAATCTCTTTGCAATGACGGAGAAAGAAATGTGATATTCCTGTTCCCCCCACTCTGCCCCACCATACACATTCTCCAGATTTTGATAGACTTGTTTTATTTATTTCCAAAATTATATCCGCAGGAAACAAGCTGTTTAAATTCAGATTATGCTGAAGCAAAATGGTCCTGGTATGAGAAGCAACGTGCTGTTTTATGAGCGCAGAGTCCCTTTTCTCATAACTGATTGATAGTAAATATTTTCCTGAAGAATTATTGCCAACCATGAACAGTGCAACTGTTTCACTTTTTTTTTCCCTGCTACTTGCTGTACCAGCCATTGTCTGTAATTAAGATCTACAATTCACAATGCAGACGTTTGCACTTCCTCTGGGTCTGAGCTATTTATAAGGCATTTCAGCTGTTCAGAGTTTCTTTTGAGTGTTAAACTACGTGTAAACAGACTTCTTTAGTCTTCAGTTATGCAAACATTGTGGAGTGGTTGTCATTTCTGCTTCTCTTACCACCCAAAATGACTTAGCATGTCAATGAAACTACAAATTAAAAAAGAATTACACTTGGGTTTTTTTTAAAATGCAACAGAGGCTTTGAAGAAATAGTAATGTAACAGCTAACTCATACATTGCTTTATAGCTGAGGGTCTCTAAGTGTATTCTGGAGATCAGTTCTCCAAGCTCTGCAATAAGGATTGTCAGGCAGGTGGTATATAAAATCTAAATATAAAGAATAATTTTTCAAGTTTGGTCAACTCAATGGAGATGTTTCTACTTTTTGGAGCCTCTCAATAAAGCAAATTGTGGAATAAGCAAACCTGTGGAATTGAGTTCAGTACACACTGAAAGGTGTCCCACACAGATGTTACAAACTCCATGTCAGGTTTGACTGGGTATAAGGTGATGGCAGTGAACTGGAGCAGGTTGCTTGTGGAGGCTCTGCAGCCTCCATCCTTGGGACTTTTCAAGACCAGGCTGCATGAAGCTCTGAGCTACCTGATCTAGCCTCACCCTGTTTTGAGCAGGAGGAGGCTGGGCTGGAGAACTTCTGAGGTCCCTTCTAAATTGAGTCATCATGGAATGCTCTAATGTTCATAACTTGACCTGACATCCTTAATCGAAGCTCCCCTGCAACTATATTATGTGTTGTTCCACCCGTGTGTTTGTGCTACTTAGGTGATGGATGCTCTACATGAAGAATTACAGCTTGAGGTCTTCATTCAAGACATGTTACATTAAGTTTGTGAGGAGTGTTCGCCAGCACCAGTGTTCTGAACCAACTCCCGTTTCCAAAGTACTTTGGGATCCTTTGTGCTGGAAATGTGAAACTGTTTGGAATCCAAATCATTAGTGGTTTTAGTGGCAAATGGTGGCAAACATGAAGCATCTTTTGTTCAGTTGTCACCTGCAGTGACAGCACCCTTAGATGGTACAGAATACATGACACTAACTTGATGTGTTTTCAGTATTTTTCAAATACAAGAATTGAAAAAGATTATATGAAAAATATGTCCAGTTCTTGTGCTAAAGCTTGTGATATGAAACACTGGAAAAATAACCACCTGCTTTAGCCCACTGCAGGGAAGCCATTGGTGTGGCCAAGTGTTACATTTCGGAAGGCAGAGCGAGTTCTGAGTTCAGGCTAGCAAGAGAGTGCCTAAAAATGAGGCTGCTTTTGTAGACCGATGGGGGTTGACGTGGGGTGGGCTCCAGTGCCTGTGCTGTTAGGAGGGGACAGGGGAAGGGAAATAGTGTGGAGCGAGTTCATGGTGAGGCTGCGCTGCAGCACTGCCCACTGATGCATGCCGGATCACCCGCACGCAGAGATCACATGGCTCCTCCAAAAGTCAAACGATCAATTCGCCTCGTTTTGGCTCTGTACTTAATGCACAAACAGTGCGATCTGCAGGGCTGTAATTGCATTGTTAGGGCCAAGGAACAAGCCTGTGCCTTTTCAGCAGACAGCTGGCAGGGAAAGAGGCATGTTGTTAGGAAAGAGAGAGGCAAGGCAAATAAAATTACTGCTAACGCTCAGAGATCGGCAGGAGTCCTACTTGCCTAATCTTACCGGTGGGAGCAAGCGGCTGTTGTAATCCAATTATAGCAGCATAAGCAATTTGTTAGACACTCCGCATAATGTAACAATTTCCCAATAAACTCTGACTTGTAATAACGTCGGCAAGAGCCCACATAAATCTGCCCGAATGGTGGGGGCTGGAGTGTTCGGCTGGGGGCTTGTAATTTGTGCCATCAGCACGTTTTGTGGAGTGTGGTGTGGTGCAGTCTTTCAGTGCAGGAATTTTAAGGGGAAAAGCGTGGCACGCCCCTCCAGGAGAAAAGCATTAGCAAGGGTCAAAAGAGATACCAAACAAAGCTGGGAGGTGACTTTTCTAGGAGGGAGTGAAAATCAACCCGCAATCACAAGGCTATAGCTGATGAAGATTTAAAAATGCGAAAATTGTAACATTTTAAATTACAGCACGGGGAGGAGGGGGAACTAGAATTACATCTGGTTTGAAGGGGGAGGAAGGAGAATATCCTTCTTATGTTTAAGCCGTTTAAATATTAAAAAAGAAGCTCAAGTATTGAAAAGGATGCTCTGTGCTTACAAGACAGAGAAGCCATGTATCCTGTCCCAAGCAATTCATAATCTACAAATGGAAAAATTAGACCTTTTCTGGTATCCAGTTACTCTCCCGTTGTCTTTTTTGCAGCTCCTGGCTGGCTTCATGCATATTGGCACAGCATCTTGATGATGTGTCTGAGAGATAAAACGTAGGTCTAGAACCATTCACTTTGAGCATACCCCAGTGAATTTAACTTTTTTGGCACAATGATGAATGTCCCCTCTGGTTCATGCAGATCTACACAAAGAACTAATCTAATTTAGATATTATTTAAAAGTAAAATCAGTCTGCTGCATTCTGCCTGTCACTCTTAGAGCACATTGCAAGTTACAGCGTTGTAGACACCAGTTTAAGGTTTATGTTTAGCAAGATTTAAAGTATCATATTTCTGTTAATCCCTCTATTTAGCATTTCCCTTTGCTAAGATGCATATAGGCAGCAGGCAAAATAACGTAGGTCCCTTTATATACAACACAGAGACAACCAGAGGACCAGGATTTTTAATGTAATTCTTAACACTGCTGTGGTGTAAAAATGCCTGACTTCATACTGCTAACAATACTTTATTCGTTTCTTAGCTCAGGGATCCTGTGAGACTTCTGACTCTGACATTTCTGCTCGTTCCCAAGTTGTGGCAGCACAATACCTTTACATAGGGGGGAAAATAGTTCCCAGCCACACAGAACAGTGTCCCTTATCATCTGGAGCTCCTGTTCTCAGTCCCTGTGTTTTGACACTGTGCTGTGCAGGTTCTTTTTCTGAGCAAAAAAAAAAAAAAGGAAAACAAAACTCCAAACCCAAAACTAAATTGCTGACCTTGTTCAAACAGCTTATACAATTGTGCTTATAGCATGTTTGCCTTTATAGTAGTACCATATTTTGGGCGATTTTTAGAGTGCATTTACATATTCACCTGTCATGAGATGATTTTTATTTAAACTGTAAAATATTAGTGGAGATGTGCCGGCAGGCTGCCGTGTGGATAATGCTGCATATTTTGTCCTTTATGTGCAAGTCAAGCTTCCATTGTTCTTAATCTTTGTTGTCTGCCAGCGTGTCATGATAACAGGCTGAGACAGTGAGCATTTCCAAAAGTATCCTAATAAATATTTTCCTGCCGTGTAAGTACACCTAAAGAAGTGTGTTTAAAGAGGACAGGTATTATCTTGGTTTACCAAACCTGAATCAATAAACTGCAGCGCTTCTAATAAAGCCACTCAGTGTCTGGGTTTAACTAATGGCTGATTTTCATGGCTTTGACAGTGAGCTGTGTGCGTTATTTTCTCCTGATATTGTAAAAATAATGAGAGCAAATTAGAACAATCAGTTTACCCCGATAGGTGCTGATTGGAGGTGATGGGCAATATGGCAGCGGGTAATCCATCTTCGGGCTCCTGTCACATTAACTTCAGCAGTGTGGAAAAGATCAGGCGGAGCAAGTGGGAATCCTGCCCAATCAGAAAGCTGAAATTAATGAGAAGAGCATTGTTCTGTGATCAACCTTTTAATTAGCAAGAGTGGAGATGGAGGGAGTGATGAAGCTGGCAGCACAGCTGCACAATGCTGGGCATGTTTTCGATGAGGGGGAGGAAAAACATGGGTTTTAAATTACCCCTTCTGTGCTCCCTGTACACCGGCAGTGTGTCTTCATTCTAAACCCCTTAAAAGATCTTAATAAACAGCCACATCCAGGTTAATATTGCAAACGTGGCTGTTACTAATGAGTAGTTTCGAAGTAGGTCGTTTCGGGGGTCATTTAGGAAAATGTTGATCACTGTTTACAAAAAAAAGAGAGAGAGACAGGGTTTGGTGTTAAAGTTTCACTGCATCAAGGAAAGAAGAGGAGGGAGATGGATAAAATTAGAGTAAGGGACTGCCTGTTTTAATACTCCTCTCCTTATTTAGTGTATGTTTGAAATAAGATTCCTCAGCATATATTTGTAACAAGACTCCTCAGTTAAAAATACTATGTGTGCCATGTGGCTTTCAGCAGCAAAAAAAGGAGGAGCGATCAAATACTGCATTGATTTCCTAGAGCTCCTTTTTGTGGTTGTGGGGTTGGCTGGTTTTTTTTGTGGATGGGGGTTTGTTTCCCCAGTATTTTTTTGTTTATTCACTTACCAAGAGGAAATTATCATTTAAAAGATCTGGCTACTGTAATTTCTAAAATTGACTTGGTTTTTTTTTCCTAGTAGTTTGAGAAAATCAGGTTTTTTCAAGTACATTCTAAAAAGAGACACTGGAATTAATGACTGTCAGATCTGAATACCAGTCTTAGGAAAATCACTATTTTTGTAGAGGAGGAAAAAAGTGATATTTGGAAGCAATTTCTGGAACGGAAAAAAAAAAGTATTACAAAATGATATTAATGTTTGCACTGGGAACCTGGCTATTTTTGATTACCACAGTTCCTGTTCTTCCTTCTTTGCTTTCTGCATTGTAGTTTTCAGGCAGTTCTTTTCTCCTTCCTCAATTCCCGAAGAAGTTGTAATGGTAGAAGAGGGAGTGAGGTTTCATTATTCTGTCCACAGTGATCGTGCTGCTTTTCTTTCATTTTTCCAATCAGTACACAGGCTCTCCTGACTTTTAGGTATTCCACTTTCTGGCACTGAAAAGCAAGGGAAATCTTGTAAATTTGCACAAGAAGGCAAAAAGCAGCACCTTGCACCCAGCACACCATAGAGGCTGATTGTGTGAGTTGGAAGCTCACACCCAGTGGCAGCTTTGCATTGTCTGCTTTAGGTGAGCGGCAGTAAACAGATGTGCTGGAAAGGAAAGCTGCTGTGGGTCAGGTCGGTTCCTTTGGGGTTTATGTAGTTCCTTGTAGATCTCACCATCTTTGCTTACTGCAGTATTCTGAACTTTCCTACTTTGTAGGAGTGATGTAACCCTTTGCCCCTTACCCCTCTTTAAAAATGAGGGGCTTTGTATGAGTTTGATGATATGTACATAGTTTTTATAGCTTGAAAGAGGTAAATCACAGACCTTCTGTGATATCTAAACCAGTTGTAGTATTTCTAATATGATAATGAGTGGGGCTTGCAGTCCTGCCTGTAAAGGTTGTCAAATATTTTCCTCTGTAAGAAACAGTTTAGATTTTTTATAATTTTGCCACTCTTTAACCCTTTGAAGCAAAACTTTGTTTAAGCCTCAGTCTGATTCTCCTCCACTCCCTGCAGCCTGAGGCAGAAATACAAGTTGGTGTGTGAGATGAACAGTATTCACTTAGCAAACAGCTGTTCAATATTTTATTTTATTTGTATTGCTTGTTCTGTGCCTCAGGCTGTATTTATTGCACGCCTTTCAAGTCTTGGTCAGAATATGGAAATACAGACTTCCTCCTGGGGGTTTCCCCTGCAGTTTGAGTGCTTCACAAACCTTAGTTAGTCCTTCCAGTGTTTCTTGGGAGGAGGGTTGCATTCATAGCATCCCTTTTGTGCAGAGAAGTTCAAAAGTTACTTTAAGAACTGAAATCTAGGGAGGAAGTAGATTATTTATAGTCAGCAATGAGACCTCACAGGAGGAATATTAGATAGGAATTATGACTCCAGACTTTGAGATACCTTTTGTCTTTGTCATATTCTGCTTTTTCATCTCACTTCTTTCATCTGTAAAAGGCTAATGCTGCTTAACATTTCCTCATTAGATGTTTGGGAATCTGGAAACATGGTATCAGTTGAAGCATGTTTTGTACTTAAGCATTATTTTTGTTTATATACACCTAATTTTGATTTGGACCTTGTTGCTGTGGCATTTTGTCCCCAAGTCCATCTACATTTTCAAAAGGCTGTGTTAGACATGCGTCTTGGGAAAGATGCACTTGCCAGTGGTTCCAGTCAAATTGCAGTTAAATATGAACCTTGCGGGAGACAAGAGGAAAAGTCTAAAAAGAAGTGGACACTTACAAAGCCAAACCTTCTTGTTGTATAAGACTCCAAAAGCTCTCAAAACCCTTTGTTCTTTTTAATAAAACTCAAGACCCAGTAAATTATTCCACAGCTGCTTAAATCTGTTTGTCAGTTCCTAAGGAGATTCCCTCGTGGGCGGAAACCAAGTGGTAAATTCTTGCCCGAAAGTAATCATACTGCAGGAGAATAACTGGAAGGATGCAATGTGTTGCAGAATCCACTTTAAGTATGGAGCTACTACCGTGACTCTGTAATGGGATGTCCCAACATGGGGTATAATACCATAAATAATGTAAATATGCCACTGGTGAATTAATAGGCAGCCTTGGGATTGTTAATGTTTACATATATGTTAAAATGAACATAGAGATAATCTTGGGGTTTTTTAATCTAATAAAATAATTTCATTCTAGCTCCTGGTTGGGTTTTGCAACTGTATGTTTTTCTCAGTGTTAGAATTTCTTGGTTGGTCTTTTGGTTTTTTATCCTATTTTCAATTAATTTAACTTAGAGCATTTCACATAATTTTCCCATTCCATTGTCTGTGTTCTCCATTTTTTCTGTGCAGTTTTCCTGCCTCTGTCTTTTTGTCCCTAACCATAGCTCTGCCTGTTTTGAGGCCTTCATTTTGAGAGCTGCTTTGAGACTGGAGGACATTGTCTTCCCAGCAAATTGGGGTAAAGTCATTCGCTGAGATGTTTTTCTTTACCTTTTTTTTATCTGGTGTCTCTGAAATTTTTCTCCGTTATCTTTCAGGATCAGAAGAGCTGTGTGTAGAGTGTTACTGCTTAGTGCCTTCTCCCTGAGTCTCAGTCAGCTTAGGGAACTTGGACATAACTGCAACATCCTACGAAGCAGCTGCATATCAGGATATGAGGTATCTCAGGAGAAAAGGAGTGTCTTAGCCACACTGACAGGAAGCTGCAGAGAGCCAGGAGTATAAGTTGTCCTGTAGCTCTAATGCAGGTGTAGTCATCTCCTTTAACTACGAGCTCACCTTTCACACAGTCACATGCTCACTTTCTAGACTCCCACCAATTTTAATCACAAATTCAGTAACCATCTCCTCTTTGTCAAAATCCCTTTTAAATGCTGCTCATGTGAATGTAACTTTCTAAACATCAGGACTGACATGAAAGGGAGCCCCACAGAGCAGTATATCTACTTCTCTGATGCTAGAGATGGCCTGAGGCCACCACAGAGGCTTTGATGCACAGACAAGATTCTCCTCTCAAGTGGAGACAGGCAGCTTTCGTGTTGGAGGAAGCTACTCAGAATCCCTGTGCAAACTGCTGCAAGGCATGATGCCACAAGGCATANACTTCTAGGTAAACTATCTATATTTTACTTAATCCAATTATCCATTTCTTTTTTTTTCTCTGTGAAGCTAGCAAACCATCTACTAGCTGTTGACAGAACACCAGCAACATTTTCTTTAAAATTTCTCTCTCTCTTTTTTTATTTTCTAAACAAAACTGTGTTAAACTAGGTCATAATTTGCAGACTCAATTTATCTTGATTTTTGTGTGTTTGAAAAGTAATAGCAAATCTCATACACATAAAAGGTTTTGTACGTTTTTTCTAGCTATATGATCAGTATTACTCTTCCCCAGAAGTTCTTCTCTGCTTAATACAGTAGTATTTTTTATAGGTGAAACACTTCAAAGTTTGGAAGATTCAAAGTTTTCACTTGATTTTAATTTCCCCCTTCTCATATAGGCAGTATGAGTCAACATGTGATATTTAGTAATTTTGTTTCTCAGATAATGAAACATGGTATCTGATCTATAAAACACTAAGTACATTAAACTTCCTTCGTTAATCATATTAAAACACAAGGAGAACATTTATTTAAAGACAAATAATTTTCTAAGTTTACCTATTAAGTTTTAATAGCTAAACAATTACTTATAGCAGTAGTTCTTATAATATATCTTGTAGTTCCCATGAACGTGGGGTCAGAGAAATGTGAATTTATGCATTGCATAAATAAGTTATTGGTTGGGAAATGGGAGCAACACTGTTAAGTCTGCAGTCTCATATCCTACAGTAATGTTTAATAGAATAAAACAGTTCTCACTGGAGAACTTGATGTCTTGCCCTTGGTTTACTTCCAAATATGTAATTACCTTTATTTCTGAGCATTTATCACCATAGTAACCTCTTTGGATCAAGTGTTGACACATAGAATCTCTTCTAGTATGAAAGACCAGATCAACAGGCTCCAAATCCTGTCCTTAGGTGGGTACATATTTTTCTTCAGAGTTTCCTGATACTGAACTAAAAAACTCTTCACCTTACATGGGACCTCAAGTAACTCAACATAAACAGTCTCTCTGCAGGTCAGACACTTGCCTCTGTCTTCTTTCTCTTAAACTAAATAACCATTGACTGGCAGGACAGGTTTTGATACTGATGGTCATGAGAGGTGGTTTGGAGTGATACCAAGCTCCAGCTGTTGGAGTTTTTCTTTTTTGTGATTCCAAGAATGGCAGATATCCCTTGCAATCTTTGTCCAGGTAACTGGTCAGCTAAAGGCAGCAACAGTGTTGAAATCAGCAATGTAACTTTTCTTCTTACTGTGAAAACAATAGTTGACCCTGGAAACAGTGGAGTTCATAGTTAAAACTGCTTGCTACCCAGCAGATCACAGCCTGATCTTCTCAGTTAGTGGTAAGTGACTTGAGGATAACTTCTCTGGCAAAAGCGCCTCCTTATCAGGCACTCTGAGGTCACTTGCGTTACTCACATCTGGATCACATCTTCATCTAACATCGAAACATCACATGAGTGAAGAGCTTTAAGGTTTGCCCCAGATCCTGTGAGAGTTTACCTGGAGGCAATGAAGGTATGAAAAGAGGTAATCCCTGTTCCCATGTAATACGTTTATGTATTATAAATGCACTGAAGACCATGAGGGGTATCCTGCGAAACCAGCTACAGACATGCTGAATGAGTATGACCTCAGGGCAGTCTGATGTTACCTTGTGAGTCTCCTGGAGGTAAGACTGATAGATAAAACCATACCAGAATAAATAGTGTTTCTGTGTGCCATGTGGTGTAGGTTGTACATTTCATAAATCTCAGGTATGCTCAAGCTCACTGGGTACATGCCAGACAAAAATTTACAGCTCTCACAGTCGTCCCTGAGAGAGGAATGAAGCTCCCCATTTGTATATTTAACAGAGTGAAGCCCACAGTCCCATCAGAGTTCGCTACTCGTTGAAAGTCAGTTCAGTTATCAGTCAGCAAATTTACATCTGTGCCCTCTCTGCCATAAGGTGATGAATATCCTCTTGCAGAACAAGACGTGTTTTGGTTTGTTATACAAGAAGGGCTGGAAGGAGGATCCAGGGTGTTACAGGCCTGGATCTGAGCTCAGTGTCAGAAGAAGGTCATGGAGCCATCACATGTAACACGTACAAGACAATCAAGTGATCAGTCAGCATGGGTTTTTGAAAGGCAAGTCCTGCTTGACCAACCTGATCTTCTGTGATGAGGGAAGGGCTGTAGATGTGTCTGCCTAGACTTCAGTAAAGGCTTTGACACCACTTCCCACAGCATTTTCCTGGAGAAATGAAGCTACGCCCAGAAAGTGGTGGTGAATGAAGTTAAATTCAACTGGCAGCCAGTCACTGGTTATGTTCCTCAGGGCTCAGTTTTGGGGCCCATTCTGTTTATACCTTCATTGTTTATGCCTTAATCTGGCAAGAGAGTTGAGGGCACTGTCAGTAAGTTCACAGATGACACAAAGTTAGCTGGAAGTTGAAGATTATGAAGGCCCTCCAGAGGAATCTGGACAGGCTGGATCAACACTCTTGGGACACAACAACTCCACCTGCAGCACTACAGGCTGGGGGAGGAGTGGCTGGAAAGTGGCCCAGCAGAAAAGGACCTGGGGGTGCTGGTCAAAAGCGGCTGAACATGAGCCAGCAGTGTGCCCAGGTGGGCAAGAAGGCCAGTGGCATCCTGGCCTGTATCAGCAGTAATGTGATCAGCATTGATGGTCCCCCTGTACTCGGCACTGATCAGGTCACACCTCCAGTGCCGTGTCCGGTTCTGGGCCCCTCAAATCAGGAAGAACTTTGAGGTGTGGAGTGTGTCCAGAAAAGGGCAGTGGAGCTGGTGAAGTGTCTTCAGAGTAAGTCATATGAGGAGCAGCTGAGGGAGCTGGAGTTGTTAAGCCTGGTGAACAGGAGGCTCAGGTGGGATTATTACTCTGCAACTACTTGAAAGGAGGTTGTAGTGAGGTGGGGGTTTGCATTTACTCCCAAGTGACAAGCAATAGGACAAGAGGAAATGGCCTCAAGTTGTGCCAGAAAAGGTTTAGATTAGCTGTTAGGAAAACTTCTTTCTCCAGAAGCATTATGGAGCATTGGAACAGGCTGTCCAGGTAAATTGAGTCACAGATCTGGAGGTACGTATTTAAAAAGGCACTTAGGGACATGGTTTAGTGGTGCACTTGGCCATGTTAGTTTGACAGTTGGACCTGATGAATTTGGAGGTCTTTTCCAACCTTAATGGTTCTGTGATTCTACCTTCTGGAACCTCACAGGTCACTGGTTCCAGCCTCATCTTGCAGATACTGCTTTGTCCCTTTTAGTGAGCTCTTGCAGACTTTCATCTTACAACCAATTAAGGGCTGGTCTGCAGTCTTTTTTCCACTCTCTTTCCATCAGAAGGTGTTTTCAGAACCCAATTATTATAATGACTGAAAATCCTCTCCTGAGTATCCAAGCTAGTTTATTCATTATTATTGTTTTAATATTTCTTGTTCCCTTTTTGATCTTTATCTCCTTATATTTTAGAGAGCTGTCATATCCTCTTTGTTTTATTGGGACAAATTGAATGATCCTTGGGGAGGAGCACAATTTAAGAAATGGAAGAGAAACAATGAACATGTTTGAACACTTGTGGTTGAGGAGTTTGTTTTCTATGAGGAATTTATTTGTGTTTGCTTTTCTGATCGCTCTGTCTTAGACAGAAATTGTCAAATTATTGCCCTATGCTATACTTCATCTATTGACAGTCTTAGATATATGTAGAGGTCTCATTCTTCTGGCTGATGCAAAGCCTGTGCAGTGACAAAACCTGCATTCCGTTCTAAACGAGGAAACTTGGGCTAATCACTGCATCCTCCAACTTGTTGTTGTCAGGTATGTTCCCTTGGTTCTCCTGGAACATTGTTCTGCACTTTTCAGTACTCAACAATTCTACTGCTTGGCTGGAGTACGGAATCACCAGTAGTCAATACCACTAATTGGCAGATTTAAAAATTTATACTTTTCTCAGAGGGAACCTGGAATGGGAAATAACTCATGTTGTGCAGTAAAAGCAACTGTTCCATATTTTCTTTCATGTATATTTAACACAATCTGTAATTTACAAAAATAGATTTGAATTAGTCTGCCTGTGGAAGCTCATACCTAAGATAACTTCAGCGAGGCAGGCAGGCAGTCCCTTGTTGCTTGTAACTGATGGCTTAGTTAAGGCTGCAGCTTGGAGAGAGACAGCAGTGCTCACTGTGTATGTTGTTGAACCTTACTGTTGAGGAAAATTAAAAACAAGCAACCGAGTAGTTGCTCTCACAGTCCTGAAAATAGTATTCAAAGTAGCTGCAATTACTTATTTTACCATAATAATGAATCTTGATAGGCAAGTACTCCTTACCTCCTCATCTCGTGTAGTCAGGCTGTTGAAGTCCTGTGTCCAACAGGCAAACTCACTTTCATGGTGCCCTAAATTTGTGAGATATGATAGGTCTATCCTACATGTGACTGCACAGGTTGAAATTTAACTGTCTTCTCATAACCATAAAATCTGAGAAACTCCTGTTGCTTCTCAACACAAATGAAACCTTTGTAACAGTGACAACAAACTGAGAATTTAGTTAAAATACGTGATAATTAAAATATTTCAGTGTTGTTTTTTCTGATCCCACTACTGTCACTTTAAACAATAGCTTTTGTGTTTAGACTAACATTCATTTAGAAGAAAATAAAAGTGGAAAACACTTAACAACTATACTACAAAAATTAGATTGTTAATTAACTAAAATTTGTAATTTCTCAGCAAAGAAAGCTCTCTGACAAGTAAACCTTCCTTATAGGTCTTTGATTGTAGGTAATAAAAATGTTGCTTAATTAATGCCAATTATGTGCATTTGTTGTTTTCTTTCAAGTCACTAGATTTTACAAAATTATGTGAACTACAGAGCTGAGTCAGATTGTTCTCCTGCCACGTTAATTTGTCAGCCTTGTTGTGGATCCTAATTTGTAATCCCAAACAGTTCTGAGGTGGGTTGTAATGGGAGTATTTCAAGATTTGATTTAGAAGATTGCAGATGATTAGATTTAACAGTTGATTAGTTCATTGTTTGAGACCTGGGTTTTGAGACTGGGTCAGGTCATAAGTGAAGATAAGTTTGGAATTTAATAAGTTGTGGAAAGAATCAGCTGAAGTTCTTAAAGAACACATGCATCATAACGAAGTTGACAGTTTCTGCAAAAATTTATAGTTGGAGGGATGGAATTAAAAGTCAAGATTGGATGTCTAACAGATCGGTTGAATCCTCTCAACTCGAAAAGCCAGAGAGCAGATGTATCTGCAGTATTCTTGAAGAACCTGGTATTTACTGCAAAAAAGAAATGACAAAATTGCAAGGCTTGTGACACTAGAGTTGGAAAGTCTTATAAAAAATATAATGCTCTATACAGTGTTTTTTCAGAAGAGTTTCCGATTTTGCTTATGATAAATAAAACACATGAATATCAGATAACTGTAACTTGGCTTCAATCAAAATCTAAATTGCTTTTCTTTCCAAAAGCCTGTCAAGTGTATATGAGCTTTGCCAATGCGGTTGGAAACAGAGTCACTTAAGTTGGGAAAGACCTCAGGAGGTCCAGACCTCTGCTCAGAGCAGGGTCAATATTGGATTAATTAGTCCTTGTTAAACTCCACTGCTAGGTACCTGCTTCTCTGGAGTTTTACATATACAGAACATCTACCTTACAAATTGAGAACTCCCATTGCACCCAGAAGTGAAGTTTCACAATTTGGGCA
>WEKX01025298.1:61054-118337 GCA_013390025.1 Pitta sordida
ATTGCTGCTGATGTCTTACTGCAGTTTAGTCAGCACAACCTCTTACCTGTCTCTCATTTGGATCCAAGGCACAGCTCTGTGGTGTGGGGAGAACAGATGGACTGCAGTGTCAGCCTGGGAGGCATACAGCTGAGGGCTGCCAGCATCACCTACAGATCTGCAACTGCAGAGGTCTTGCTTGCACTTCAGATGTCCTTTCATTGCCACTAGGCAGGTCAGATACAGGACTGTAATCCTTTCCTGCCACGTGCAGGAGGTGTGTGGAGAGAGAAGTTGTTGCCAGCACTTTCCTCCACATACTCTTAAGGGGATAAGAGGAACCGCCTTGGATGCCATCTGTATGGCAGGAGGAAGGTTTGTGTGACAGGATTTGGGTGCAGCAGCAGGACTGTGTACAGAGTTCGGGCCCAAAATGGCAAGAACAGCTGTCAGACGGGACTGAGGGACATCAGCAGGCAATGTTGGGAGGTTTTGGTCAGGTGCTTCTGTCATCTACTCGGGTCTAGTTACTTCTAGTCTTTCTTCCTGGACTTGTCAGAGACATAAAAACGTAGCTGTGGATAGCCTAGCACATCCTATTGTATTTCCTCATCTCTGTCACATACCAGTATTAAAATCACAAACTTCTAAAGCCAGGAAACGTCCGGAAGTCCCCTGGTGGTTACACGTCGGAATTGCTGTGATGAGTAAAGGAACTTAACTAAAGCACACCCTAGAGCATTTACCTTCGAGGGGAGAGAGTTATTGCCACATCTGTACTGATTTTGTAGCGGTATCTGGGTGCTGTGGCTCAGTCTGAGAAGACTGAGTGGAAATTTTTTTCTTAACGCACTCCACTTTTGCTTCAGCTTTGGAAGGCTGTGGAAACGATTAGTACAGCTGTATTTTTTCTAATTGGTGAAGTTGAGACTGTGCCTTTACTAAAAAGTCTGTTTTGTTTAGTTTTTAAGCAACAGATTTGTTTGCTGGTGCTTGAGGGGAAGTTGACGCATGTGTGGTGTGGTGTCACCTTGTGACATTGCCCTCAACAGGCACTTTTGGCACAGAAGCTTCCAAAGCCATTCCCGGCATGAAGCAGTGCTTTGTCTCTGTGTGAAGTGTGTTAGACTTGTGAAATGAAGAGGAGTGACTTGCCTATGGCAGTACAGGAAGGCGGAGAGAGAGGAGCATAACTCGAAAGACTTGGCTCCCATCTTCCTTTCTCATTTTTACATTGTACTTCCAGCTTTCAGTTTATCAAGAATTAATAAGTAATAACCTATGATTGAAAAGGGCTGACACTCTTTCTGTCATGAGATGTTTCTCTGTCTTCAGCGTTGTGCAGAACTCAGCAGAGTTACACCTTTTCCGTTTTACTTAAGCGACGTTACTCAATATTTAATGCTGAAATAGAAACACGTAACTCACAACTGCAGTCAGATGCATTGGGATGTTCATCAGCTGAAAGGGGGATGAAGTAGCACGACTTCTTTTATGCCATAAAAATTGAAAATTTTCTACAACTTTTTCATGTAATTTCTTGCTACATTTACATTGTACACACCACTGACATGATAATCCTTCAGCGTGTCCTAAATTACGTTTTAAAATAGAGATCAGTTAATTATAGCAATCTTGAGTATTTTTAATCAGTTGTAGAGGGAATTTCTCATGACACTTGTTTCTCTTGAATTTCAGATAAATTAGTGGATGCGTTCTTAATTATTCATGTGATTGCAAAAAGTAAATCAAATAAAAATTACAAACAATGCTACCCAGAACTGCTTTGGGTGAGATCAGATAGTCACAGCGTAGCATCTCTGTCTCTTCTGTTTGGAGAGTGCTAGAGGGAGCTCTAACCCCTCGGTCTGAGGAACGGGCTGTCAGTGGTGCATCTGAGAGTTTGATCTGTGATAGGAAATGTTGACTTCTCTTGACGTTTAATTTAATTTTGTAGCAGAAGGTTGCATATGGTTTTTTCAGGCGTGATCCCAAATTTCTCTTCCTAGGTGAGAAGAAGCAAATAGTGTGTTTGCAAGTATACTATTACTACATTTAATACAGTCTATTGTGAACTACCTGAAAATGCAGAACACAAGTGTGAGGTATCACACAGGTGTTTAAGAAATAGCATGCAACGGTAAAGTCTAATAGTCCTTTCCTTTCACAAAGGAGAACAATTCTCACAATAGAAGACCTAATGATACTTAAAAGATAATACATTTAAAACTGTGTAAAGGAGAAACTGCTTTACTCAGCATGTAATTGGTTCTTAGATGTTTAGCTAATTATTGCGGGAGACGTTATAGAAAGGATTGGTGATTGTTAGATAAATTTACAATGGGATGTATCCGTGTATGAGGGTGGGAGGAATATGTCATATGCTCCACACTGATTACATTCTTGGTATGATAGGAAAGTGACTCAGAAATGGGATGAAAAGAAAGAAGAAAAGAAAACTTGGTGTGTATTTGTAGAAAGGGAAATGTGGGTGAATTGATACTGTTTTCACTGTTTATTAATAAAGTCATTAAAAGGAATAACAGAAGCATGCCCCGGAGTGAAAGAATAATATTTGGAAAATGCAGCATGTTGAAGGACCAAAGAAGAATATTTGGAAAATACAGCATGTTGAAGGACCAAGTGAGACTAGCAGTCCTGTTTTCCCATAATTCACTGGGGGCTTTAAATTGCTTATATGCTCTATTCAAACAATTCTACTTTGATTGAGCCTACTATAGAGAGAAAAATATTTGAAAGCTCCCTCCCTCCTTTAGTTTTGGGGACTTTTTTTAAGGATTATTGGCAGCTTTCATATGTGCTTTCATATATCAACAGCGTTTGGCCTATCCCAACTTAATGCAATTTATGAAGATAGAGAATTCACTGAAGAATATCCTTAGCTGGTATTTTTGGAGACTGTTCCTCCAGTCATTAATCTCTTGCCAGGTAGCAATGGAAGAATGGGCCAGCACAATCATGCGATATAAAGTCACAGAAAATTTTAAGGTAGCCTGAACTCTTCTGGAGGTCTCCAGTGCAACTGCCTATTCAGAGGAGAATTACCTACACAACCATTTGGTTTTGCCTGGAAACTTGTCCACTCATGTTTTGAAAGTCGTCCATTTAATGTCTGGAGTTTCACTTGCTGCAACTTGTTCCTTTTACCCCTCTTCCTATTCTTACACACTTTTCTGAAAATATTCTGTCTCACTTTCCTCTGTAACCTCCTCCTAGGCAGTGGAAGGTTAGTAGATAGCCTCCAGTCTGAACACATCAGTCTTCCTTAGCAATCTTAGGTGTTCTACATGAGATTCACCCCAGTTGACTTGAAAGGCAGCATTGGACTGAAAGTTTAGCAGAACAGCTCATCTTGAGAAAGCAATGCTCAGTAGTGAGTGAGGGTTATTCTATGATCTTGTAGGGGTTGTAGGAGGCTGTAACACAAAATTTGTCAAAGATTTTGGCTGCAACACACTGACCAGCTGTGTTGGTAGTAGGATGGCAACAGGTTAGGTTAGGTTAGGTAACAGGTTTGACTAGATTAGATTAGGTAATAGGGGATACGTTGGACTTGATGATCTCTAAGGTCTTTTCCAACCTTACTGATTCTGTGATTCTGTGACTTAACATTGTAATTAACTGAATATTTAAAGGGTTTGTCCTCTTACAGCTCTCTCTCTGGTGTCTACTAACAGCAGTTGTATTAGTATCAACCAGTGTGTGCTGATGAGATGCCCTCTTCTAGATCTGGCTGTACTGGTGGAAAGGAATACCACTTAGCCTTTGCCTGGCTGCTGCAGGTTGCTGCCCTCCAGGATCTGTCAGCAGAACTGCAAACCTGCTTTCAGTTAAGATGAGATGTTTTAGCGTAGACAGTTTAAATAGCAAGTCTTTGCTAACAAGCATATTTTGACTGAAACAGTGCTCGTGCAGCCAGCTCTCCTGGCAGATCCAGGGAGTATGTTTGCAGTGGGAGCAAACCACATACATGAATCTTGAGGTTCTTCAGAATGCTGCTGTGGTTTTGTTTGTTGCATCTCTCTAGTATCCCTGGAAATATGTAGTACTCCTGTTGCTGGGAAATGGTGTATGATATCCAGCATGTACATTCACAACTTCCAGTTCTGAATTGCTCATGTTGTCTTGGCCAGGTAGTTTGATTTGCTTGTGTCCTCTTTGTTGCTGGTAGCAAAATGCATCTCCAAGGGAAAAAAAAAACCCATGGAAAATAATACTGGGTAAACTGTCTTGAAGGGCTTGTGTTTCCTGATGACAAAAGCTTTGCACAGCAGAACCAAGTGATTTGAAAATCTCAATAATGTTATTGAGAGCAGATAACAGGTATTATCAGTCATTCTCTCCCTCTATTTGTGTGTTGTTCCCAGTGCTACTAGTCTTCACTGTTCAGCCATGTTTTGAATCACTGGAGTCCACCTACCTGTGCCTGTCTGTTTTTCTCTCTGAATTAAGGGACCACTTGAAGCAAGAAGAAAATCGGTAGTAACACCCATAAAGAGTAACTTCACTCAAGCAGTAGATCATGCTTGAGTGTTTTAAAAACGGAACCAACTATTCCAGAAAACTGTGAAACTGCTGCTTGGAGCATAGCTTACTTATGCCTTTCCCTGCCATAAACGAGCCCTTTGCTGCTACTGGCCATTACCTGATGACTTTAGTAGACTGTTTCTCCAGGTAATAATGTGCATATTCCTTCTCTCCATTAACAGTAATAACATGTAATGGTCCCAGCAGTTCAATGCTGGTTCTGATAGCCATGCTGAGGAAGAAAGCATTTCCTTTGGTGATTTCCGCTGGAAGTGATTTGTTGTTACTGGAAGAACTTGCTTTGAAATTTGTGTATGATCGCTTCACAGCCAGTAAAAGGTGTGCTCTGAAGTCTAGCTCTTTAAGAGTGATGGTGTCTGCTCCTCCCCCCCCGTGTGCCTAGATATGCATTTGGTCAGGGATCATAGTTTGGGAAAGTAACATATGTTAGTGCTGTGCTGATGCAAGCAGATTTCTCATCAGTGCTAGTTATTTGCAAAGACAACTTGGAAATGAGGGAGAAGGAGGAGGAGAGGGACTCCCAATTCACATCCATTGCTGGAATCAGAAATTTTATTTTGGAGGTTTTTGTCAGCACTTAAAATCTAGGTGGGAGACCTATATCAAAGGAAAGTTTACAGTAAGAGCTATGAGATTCCAGACAATTAAACTTTATTAGTCTGCCTGAAACATTAAGTATTAGCTTAAAAGAATAGGTTTTTTAATCTCCTCTCCCTGTTGCTGTTTTACAGTGTAGCAGTGTGGGAGGGAAGCAGCTTCTCCAGCAAGGTACTATTGCTGCTCTTTGTGTAGCCCATGTGCCAGTGCCCATGGCTCTGTCCTCTCCTCAGTCCCTAGAAAGACTCAGCATGTCTCACGTGGGAGACCAGGGTTCGATTCCCTGCCGGGGAGGCAGTGGTGCTGTTTAAGAGTTGGACTTGATGATCCTTGTGGGTCCCTTCTAACTCAGAATATTCTGTGATTCTTTGATGTCTGCAGCTTTTTTTGGTCCTAAACAAAACCAACCTTCTCCTTTTCTTCTGTATCTGAGGTAATATCCTTAGCCATGTGCTCTTCAGGCTGGCACCATACCATAGGTATTTAGGTGGTACCTCTGAAAACTGTTGCCCTCACAGGATTTCAGAAAGTGCAGCAGGTTAGACTGCTGTGTCCAGCATAATTCCAGTGATCTTTCACCTAGTTGTGTCCTTTCTTATCTTAAGTTTTTCTGCAGTGTGATTAGCAACTGGATGTGGACAAACAATCTAAAGCCCAGACAGGCAAAATCGCTAGTTGCTTGGGTACTGTTAATTTCACTATGTGTATTTTGAATTTTGAATTTTCTCTTGAAAAGAACCAGCAAAGATGCTGTGGTTTCTTTCATGGAGCTTTCATTTTGACTCTCAGATGTGATTGATGATCATCTGCTTCTGGGTTATGTTCGTTTTTCAGAATGTTTCAGTGAGCTTTGCAGCGTGGAAAGTAATTCAGTACCGAGCGAGTAAGTCCATATATGTGCTAAACCCATGGTTAACCTCACAGAGGCTGTTATGTGAGATGGAGGCGGGCAGAAATGGGTAGATTCTAAACTGAGCTTTTAAAATAAAAGTAAATGGAGTGAGTTGTTTAATGACCTAGCATTGTAGCCTTGCTGTCAACTCAAACACTGGAAAAACGGGTTCATCCTGCAAAGGAGAAAAATGAGGAGCTGGCTGCCCTACTCATGTCTCTCAGGTGCTGTGGTTCATGACATCCTGCTCTTTATGGTGAGAAAGCCCCTCACCATCCCCCAGTTCTCAAAGCAAAGGAGTTCTTTTAGAGGAAGCTGCCCGTGAGGACCTGCAGAGAACTTCTTTCCTCTTTGCTTAGCCTTAGTAGTCTGGTAATCAGGTCTGCAGCATTTGGTAATTACAAGCCTGAAAGAAGAAGACAGCCATATAAATTGAACCTGTATCCTCTTAACTATGTTTTTACTGCCTTTGGACAATGCAAGCAACACCCTTCCAAGAGGATTCCCAAATAACTAGCTCTGCCCTTTAGCATTCTCAGCTCCGTTTCACCATTTTTGTTGCATTGCTATATCAGAGTGGTATTGAGTGGCACTTCATCATGGGCAGTAGCAAGCAGTTCCATAGCCACTTTGGAAAAGCCAACCAAGCTGAGGTTCTCTGTCAAGAGTAGCTTTACAGGCATCAAACCAAATCATCTCGTGTCTCTGCTAGTACTTTTTAATCCCTCTGCTTTTCCCACATGCTTCTAACATGCTCCAGAATTCCCAAGCTTTTGCTGCTGGTAAAACTAGTTGCATGTATGGATTCATTGCTGTGGGCATTTTTAATGTGGTCCATCTTGAAGAATATTCAGGATATAAAGACAACAGTGCCTTTGCTTTCTTTGTGAAGTTCCCGTCTTCCCTTTCTGCCCCAGCCCCTGGACATACATACACCTCCATGGTTCCTTTCTTTGTCAGCCCATTGCTTGGTTTTTCTCCCCAGTGTCTTTTATCTTGTGAGTAAAGTTTGAACAGTACGCAGAAAGTTAACTGCCTGGAGTCTTTTAAATATAAGTAACACGCACCCAGTAATAAGCTGTCGGTTGTTTTTTTGCTGCCTGCAAAGAAACATAAACACAGCGCTCATTTCTGGCAGGTTTTTACTGTCAGAGTTTCTCCTATTATATTTATCTTACAATTTGCCAGGGGGTGAAGTTATTAAGTTTTAGCAGCAGCCATCGATCAAGTTCACAAGTTAACACGATAAAGGCTCTGTGCCGCTCCGATCCGGGAAAATGATGATCCTCACTCGGTAATTAACTAAATGAGAAAGTTAAATCTTACTTGAGAGCTGGGAGAGATGAAAGAGAGGTGTTTGTCAGTTTCTCAGTGGAAATTAGAAGCAGTTTTCTGCAATTCCCTAAGCTGCTGCTCTGTCATATTTTACATAAGCACTGGGAAAACGTCTTGTAATTAGTGCTGTCATGGAGGATTTTTTTTGCTGAAGGATGTTGGAATAATTCATTAGATTATCAAGAAAGGCTTGTGTCCTGAAATGATTAGCACAGTGAAATTTAAACCATTAACGATAACAAGTTTAGAGCTTGCTGCAGTGCAGAGGCACCCGGGGTATGTCTGTGCCTATTTCAATCATTTCTTATAATTAAACATTATGTCCTCTTTTTTCCTCCCCTTCACTAAGACCCATCCAAATTCCTGTTAAGGTGGCTCTGTGTAGATCAGTGACTTAACCACGCTGGGTGGTACAAGCAGTTGGAGGTGAAATGCTGCAGTTGCAGAGGAGCAGTAGAGGACATCTCTCTGTGTCAGAGCCTGTAGTCCCAGTGAGTCCAGGAAGGAGGGGAGAAGCCCAGTATGACCTTCCATGACTGGAACATGGAAAGGAAGACCCTTCCTTTTATGTAGCGAGCAATTGAAATTTGCAGTGGTGGTCTAAGCAGTCAGTCTTTTCAGAGCTTCAGCATGAAGATGTGTTGAAGGTTCAAAAGGTCACAGACCTTGCTGGGATCATTTAAGCCATTCTTGGTATTTTAGGAGAGAGTTTCTCTTTTTCTTTGACTTTAAGAGATATCTTCTTACCTTTAGAAACATACGCCTGAATTCATCTACCCTGTGGAAAATGCCTGAACAAAGTCCTCTGCAATGATTAAAGGATGTGATGGATTTTTTTAAAAAAAGTATGAAAGTTGTAATTACTCACGGGGGTGAGTAAGCACTATTGATATACCTACTGCAGTCCGAGAGGACTGTGCTTCTGCTTGTTTTTCTGTGCTTGAGGATGCTCCTTGTTCCTCTGTACTGAACAAGACCAAAAGTAACCATGGTCATATATGGGTTACAGCTGTGATATACCATAACTGTTGCATTTTATATGCAAAGCAGTAGATTTATCCAGTCTTTATTTATCTATGTTGAAATATTGCACCTTCCTATAGTTGCAAGCCATTATTTAGATTAAAGTCCTTTCATATATTAGTCCTCTTCTACTTCACTAGGCATACAAATGTGCTTTGTGTTAAATGTAGCTATTTGGAGAAATGGTCTTGTAATTATGGGCTGCAGTGGAGCATAGTACATAGATCCCTGAGCTAGTACCAACCTGAGACATTCAGTCCCCTGGGTTTCTTGACACAGCTTATGAGCTCAGGATCACCGTTGTAGGAAGACACCTCTACTGTTCCTGCAGATGAGTGTCCTGGGATGTTCCAGAACCAGCTGGGGGACCTCTCAGCCCTCATGTACAGGGCTTTGAGAAAAGAGAGTAAGTAAAGGTTCATCTGCTCCATGTTAGTTTGCTCTGTTATACCCAAATTTCCTCTCAGATGATGGACTACCAGTGCTTATTCTTCTTTGCCACTTTTGAAAGTGAAGCTTATAAAAATCATGAACACTATATTAATACATTTGGATGAATAGAGTGGATTGTGTTTTTCATGTGAGACCTGATTATTGTACCAGGAGAAGGAATAGGCTGTAGATAATTTCATAATACAGATGCTTGATGTCATTGTTTTTTTAATGCTTTTTCTTGCTAACAGGCCTTTTTCACTAAACTGCCAGTGAATTTTTGGGGACTCTTCAAATTGAAATTCTGGAGATTTTTATTCCAAACTGTAGTTTGAGTGTTTTGAGAGCCCTGATAGTTTATCTGCTCTGCAGAACTCATGTGTTCATGACATTTCCTGTCTTCTCGGTCCTCTGCTTCCAGTAGACCAAAGGACCTGCCAGACACACTGTGGCTGCCTCTGAGCTTGTCCTCACTCCTTTTGGTGGGAATCCAGAGCAGGCACGGGAACAAACCAGGTCTCAAGTTGCATATGAAATATGAACCTAAAAAATACAGCACTCCCATGCCCACTAATCTGGACATAAATGCTGTAACATGCTCTTTTTAGCAGAACTACTTTATAAACCCGGAGTTCCACTTCCAGAGCTGTTACAAGTGTGGGTCAATACACTTCTTAATTTACTCATTATTCCTACCCAAGAAGCCTGTATTGGCTTTTTGTACACACATAAGCCATCACTTTTTTTTTTTTGCAGATGTTACAACTTCTGTTTGATACCCCAGACCAATGTTTTAGGGGTAACTGGGGAGCTGAGGGCTGCTGGGAGAAGGGAGCTGAGAAGGCAGGGAAAGGCCAGAACGTGGTGCTACCCTGTGAAAGGAGCTGCATCTTTGTGGCCTTTGCCTATCAGCTGTCTTCACAGTTCCTCAAATTAAATGGTCAATAGGTTTTTAAAAATGCTTTGTAGAGACAACTTGTGTTGTGAGAAACAAAATGAGAAATGAAAATGCTATCGAGTTTGTAGGATACAACATCCCCCACTGATTTAATCCAGCAGTTTTACAGGGATGTGTATTTTGCAGGCAGCTTAACTGCAGCAAAAATGACCAGAATCTCTTAACACAGATGTTCAGTGCACTCCACAATCATTTTTTGTCAGGCTGTGCCTACTGTGGACTTTGCTAGGAAAAGTCCAGCCTTTCACACAAAGGACTTCATGCCCACAGCCCCTTTAGTGAATTCTCTGTCTAAAATGGTGGCCCAAGAGAGAGTTTGTCTTCCCTGCTGCCCAGTACTGTCTCTGTGATTTGCTTGCAGTATTGTCCATGAATGAAAGTGTTTATATGCCTTGTCCTGCATGATCTTTACTGAACACAGACAGCCATAGCCTCACATTTGCAGGGAGGAGCAGGGATAAAAGTAAAGTTGAAAACATCGAGCTGCAGAATTGAGCACTGGTGGTGTGATCACCATGTTCTGTGTTCTCAAAGAAACTGAAGTCAAATCATAATCCAGAAATTGAAGAAACTGCTTGTTAAAAATCACAGCTAATTATGTACTGCCTTTTCCTACCAGAGGAAGGTCTGTCCAACTCCGCTAGAAATGTCGAAACGAGTATTTAGGTGTATTTTCTCTAGAAAATTAAATGTACGTGGTGATTAGTTGAGTAGGTTTTCAATTGTGAGTTTTCTGGTGTTCCAAAGTCAGAATTGCTGTTGGGGTTGAGAGGTATTGAAGTTTAGGAGTTATTTACCCTCGAGAAATGAGGAATTCCTACATTCCAAGCCCAGTACTGGTAACTAGATTTTGTGGTCTCTGAATAGCCTGCTGTGTTGGCATTTGCAGAAAAGAGGCTTTTTTGTTGTTTTTTCTTTTCCTGTAAAATCAGTTAATCCTTGCATTTCTTTTAGTTCACTGGGTATCTTTGCAGGGAACCTGATGAGGTTGACGGGTGCAATTATCATCCTAGAACATAAATATGGCATTCATACATCAGTGGTTTATATGTTCTGATATCTGCAATTTATTTTTAATTATTTGATAATTAGTAGAGAACCTATAAATTAATTTTGTCAATAAAAGTGATGTAATAATATTGACTGTTTTTACAGTGGTGTCTTGTGTTAAACTGTTGGAATGAAAAAGATAAAATCACATATTTTCAGCATTTAATAGAAACTATTTGACCAGTGTAGGAAAAAATCATTTCCTAGCAAACAGTTAATCTTACTTGGACAAAGGATATCCTTACAATGCAAAATGTGCACTTTTGTTCCAGTTAAATCATTTAGAAAGCAGAAATTATGTCTTGCTATCAAGTAGTAAATTGAAATGTCAGTGTTTTGTTTGTCCCTGAAACTCTTCTTTCAGCTGACTCCTTCTGACAAGATATTAACAGTGCTCAGAAAGTTGAAAATATTTTATTCTGTGAAAGAAGTATGTACCAAATATCAGGGTATATTTTAGCTGTCTTTGTTCTCCAGGTGTAATTCAATTTTTTTCTCATCCATTTCATACATTCTCTATGAATTTTAGCAGCAATCCATTCTTTAGCCAAAAAAAAACCCCCACACCAAACTGCAGAGTACAAATGCAGTTTTCTGTTGGTGCATTGAAGTAATTGGTAAGTGTAGATTAGGAATCCAAATAGATTGTACTGTCTGCATGATAAATAAAACTGCGTTTATGTTAACAGAGTCCTTTGTATGCAGCTCTGGCATGAGCCAGTGCATTGTCCTGCAGGGTCTCGGCTGCGCTCCGTCTCACGGCACCAAATGGGACAGTTTTGTGTGTCAGACTGCTTTTTTCCTTCTTCCCCCTAAAAAAGTCTTAAAACTGCTTGAGTTTCTTTTCATATATGTGATATGGGTTGTTTCTCTTGTTGCTGTTTACAGACAAAACTTGCCAATGGCACTTCCAGTATGATCGTGCCCAAGCAAAGAAAACTGTCTGCAAGCTATGAGAAGGAGAAGGAGCTCTGCGTCAAGTATTTTGAACAGTGGTCCGAGTCTGACCAGGTGGAGTTTGTGGAGCACCTCATCTCCCAGATGTGTCACTACCAGCACGGACATATAAACTCATACCTCAAACCCATGTTACAGCGGGACTTCATCACTGCACTGCCAGGTATTTCTGCAGGCAGAGGGAGCTTGCTCCTTGTTTTTCAAAAAACTGTTGCACCCTGACCTACCCTGCTGGAGAGGTCTCTTCTAGGGTCACTTTGCAAAACAGATGATGAATTTTGAATGAAAAGCTCTATACCAGTATGAAATGTGGTAATAATTTAATTTTTATTCCTGCTGTCTCTCGAGGCACGATCTAACACCATCATGGTTGGTCTAGGAGTAAATGATATCTCATCTATGTATTGCAGCGATGGTTATCACAAGCCACAGGGCAGGTAGTTGTTCTCTTAATGCCCATAACGATGCATGAATAACGAAAACTTTTAAAATTAAAACTACTACTCTTCCTGCTAGCTCAACCAAGGTTTTCCCTATTCTTATTTAGATGGTTTTTATCTCTCTTTCCTAGTAAAATAACTTCCTGAAGCCATTGCTTTGATTATGTGTTTATTGCTAACAGAAAATGGAGGGCATAAGATCAAAAGAGGGAAATATGTATTCTGGTTTTCACACCTCTGTAGTCCTCTCCACTGAACATATTATCCCAGCTGTTCTCAGATGTGGTATTGGGCGTATCTGACAGAATGCATACATAAAATAGTGTGTATACAGTATTATAATGGCCCCACCTCACAGGTGGGGAAAACTATGTATGGCGAGGGAACATCAAATATATACAGCGGTGGAGTTTCAGACCTAGACAGAAATTCCTTTCTCTTTGGTCATTTTTTCCCAGGCCATTGGATTGTAACTCTGTAGATGGCTGAATGGATAGATGGTTAATAGATTAGCGTTCCCATGCCATAGATCCTACTTTGAGATGGACCGGAGCAGGAAGTGCTACAGGTGTTATCTCTGAATAACTAATTGAAGAGAGGACTTCCTTGCCAAAAGCTTCTGATGTTAATACCTTTGAAGAACTGCTGAACTTTTGACAATTTGTTCAATCGCATCTCTCGATGATTCTTCGGAAGGGAGTTCTCAATGAGAAATTTAAGTTTTAGGGTTAAAAACCTGAAAAAGTATGTTTAACTGTGAATTGTACAAAGCATGAAGTGCCTTTATGCTTTGAAGTTAAATAGGTAGACTCATTAGATTTTAAGCTCATTGTACCCAGTAATCCAATGGCTGTTGTAGCATTTAAAAAAATCTTAGTTATGCTAAGTACATGCTTTATATTAGTTTTTAGTAGTCCAGTGGCAATAATCTCATGTACTGAGAGCAGCATTATAACTTGTGGAGCTGTTCTGTTCCAGAAAAACGAAGTGTTTTCAAAGTGCATTGTTTTTCCCACTTAAAAGCAGCAGTATACATACGGTCACATGCACAATTTTCTCCAAGTCTTTCTCCACAAAACTCAAGCAAGCCAACACATCTCATTGCATTTGCTTAATTTCATCAGGCTTTTTCCTGAAAAATTTTGGCGAAGGTTATAAATACTTCCAGAGACATTCAAAATTCCCTATCTGTACCATATTTATTAGTGGTCTATTCACAGTTACCCAGGAAGCAGCTGATTTTACTGTGTCAGAATGTAGACTAAATCGGAATCAGGCAGCTAATATGTGAGTATTTTAATAGTTGTGGGAGATATGTGTGTAAATAATGTATGTGCATCAATTTGCATATTTGCAAATGCAAATGTCCTAGTGAATTTAGCTGTGAGGGAGGAAATGAATGGCTAGGAATTATACTGACACAGATTCTGCAGTCTGTCCAGGATATCCTGAGTATAGGGAAGTTTCTAATGAGGGGAATGGGAAGGGAGAAAGGTAAGAAACTGCCTAGTGATGAACCTAAAATTGAGAGGTCAGTCATATAATATAAAAAAAATAATTCTTTAAGTATATTTTAGCTTTCTGAAATTCTTGAATATTCAGTATTCTGGTTTCATTTTTTACTCCTTCATTCTCCCTCCAGCTCTCCTCCTCGAGTGAATAAAGCAATAAAGCTACTTCAAAACCATGTGGCATCTTATCTTTATCCTCCTAGCACTGTCCCAAAGAATGACCAGAATTAATGGTAGTTTTAGGTCATGAGCGTGTTTTACTGACACAGAGTTGGCTAAGATGATTTTTCCTGTGCTTTGAACAGAATTAAAGTTGTTTGAAAAACACAGCTTAACTGTGTACTTAACAAAGTTTGTTCAGTTTCTGAAAAAATAATGCCTCTGCTTAGCATTTTCAAGCTGTTTAACATTTTTTATGAGGAAAGTAATTTTGATAAGGATTTCATGTGTGAAATAACTGAAACATTCTTGTTGGTATGGAGGGCTGAAGGGCTAATCGTGTTTCACGTCCATTTAGCAGAAACTTCTGTGAGCAGAGTTTTGTCTTTTTAAGGAAGCAGTACTTCGTTAGCTGTATGCCTCAGTGAGTTGTGCTGTTCCTAAGAAACAAAATAATAAAACTGAGTTTGCAGCCAGGCCAAAATAGCTCTGCTCATCCACTTACCATAACTGTGGGGAGGAGAGAACAAAACATGCGTATTCCTTCTGCGAAGGGTCTAATATCAATGGCAAAGGATGACTTACAGACATGGAAGTAGTTACAGCACCTCATTGCAGCAAGATCTAAAGGGCAACTCCCGATGAACCAGGAAGGGCACGTGGGTGAAGATTACTGTGCCCAGTTTGTGCAGGGTAGCAATGCTTCCTGAAACCACCAGTTGTTCCCCATAAATTCCTGCTGTGACAGTGCTGACTTAAAGCCACCAGTATGGATGCGACACGGGCAGGCATTTGTAATGTCCTGATGGGTCTGTGGGAAGCAACACAGACTGAAATAATCCATTTCCACCCATGGAGAGAGCTCAGAGCTGCAGGTGTCAGGCTGCGGGAGCAGAGCTACTCGATGTCCATGTGTACCCTACCAACTTGTGGAATTCCTGCAAATTCCAGTTCAAGTTCACTAAAATGTTGTGTCTTGCTTCCCATGATTTGCTGTAGAGTCAATCTAAATTTACAAGGGGCTGTACATGTCTTTGCAGATTAAATGCATAATAAAGTCTGCTTTTATTTTGCAGGTGATATCTAATTTTGCATTTATAAAGATGAGATTTCAGACCTCTTTCTGCACTCCAGGGTTGTGCATGTTACCATTCACGTGCTTTTTCTATATATAGATTGAACCATAAAATGCTAGGCAGAATGCCTCACCAAAAGTGTATTCTAAATTTAGGGTCTTTGAGAGCAATGAGAGGAGGCATACTGAATTTTCCAATTTTCATGCACTGAGAGAGAATTTTGAGATGTTTTGGTTAAGGAAAACAAAGGCTGGGTCATTTGTGTGTCATGAACTCTAATCAGAATCAGCTGGTTGCACCCAATTTGAGTTTGCAAAAATGCAGACACATGACTGTTAAAATGCACTTACTGCTTTTGCTTTCACTGTCACAAACAGCGTTTGGTCTTTGAGGCTGTCGTTCTAAAAGCAAGAAAACATGTATTTAACTTCGTCCCAAATGTGAAGCAGGGGGAAGATGCATGTAATACCAGTCTGCTGTGCTTCCTTTTTGGGTGGACTGGACATTATGATGTGGCCTAAACTACAACTTTCACAAAGCCTTTGAAACTGGACCTGTGAAGTGAGATAATCTCTTGGTGGTGTGTCTCACTTGTGAATTGAACAGCCTCAAAGAGAAGCTGTATTTATCCAACTTCTCGTTTAAAAGGAATCTTATTTTCCTGAAGTCTTGCTGGTGATTAAGTCTGAGTTGGAAAGGGCACATTTTTAATGACTACATCCATCCAGTTAAGAAACAAAGCATAAGCTTCCCTACATGTTGCTGCTTGGTGCTAACCAGGCAATTGCTTTACATTTCACTCCAGCCATGTTGAAGTAAAGCCAGTCCTGCTAGTCACAGTGGAAGATATTTGCAAATTATATCAATTTGGTGCATAGTTTTCCTTCACCCCCTGAAATGAATTAAACTAGCAAACCTGCTTCACTTTCTCCTTGCACAGCCTCTCCTTCCTCTCAGCATCCCTGTGCATCTGCATATCCTTCCCTCCCCCATGTCTAAAGGTACCACTACCCTTCAGGGCACACATTGGGAATATATATTTTTTTCTTCATTACGTTTAAAAGCTACTGCTTTAGCAAAAACAGCTTTTGAGCCGTTGCAACATGAGAACAGCTGTAGCAGTGAGATGAGAAATGGTCCTAATATAGAGAGATTTTGGGGGCTGCATCGCTGAGTTGGAAATGCCATCCATAGAATATCCCCCTAGTGCTAAAACCCATCGAAATAGATTGGAATGACTTCTTGGATTCTTTATTATTTTTAATGACTTGTTGTGTTATATCCAAAGGAAGTTGGAGAACGCTGCTCACTCCTGAACTTAGCCTCAAATGCTCTTCTGTGCATTTGGTCCAGCTCTGCATGTGGAAGAGGAGATGGAAGGAGAGTGTGTCTTTGTTCTAGCAAGGGGAATTCTTTTAAACTCTGTGTATACCCAGCAAATAATCTGGTTTTGTTGTTCTCCCCCAGCTCGGGGATTGGATCACATTGCTGAGAACATTCTGTCATACCTGGATGCCAAATCGTTGTGTGCTGCTGAGCTGGTGTGCAAGGAGTGGTACCGGGTGACGTCGGATGGCATGCTGTGGAAGAAGCTCATCGAGAGAATGGTCAGGACAGACTCCCTGTGGAGGGGTTTGTCAGAGAGGAGAGGATGGTGAGGAAACTGCGTTTTCACCTCTTTTGCCCCCATTCAGGACAGTAGGTGCTGTGCATTTCAAACCATATTTGAAGACAGTTATTTAGCACAGTGAAACATCATGTTGGTTCCAAACCTGACAGCTGCTTAAATCAAAAATCAGGGGTTGTGGAGTTAGGGCATCATTTGGCTATGCTGGCAATGTGTGAGATTTTTTCCTCACCTTCCTTGTCTGATCATGCTCTTATCCCACTGTGACAAGTGAGGTATACAGGCTGAGATTTTTACACCCAGCTGTCATTCAGGTCAAATTAAGAAGCTCTGTATATCTCAGGGGAACGCTAAAGTGGTCAGCAGTTCAGAGCAGAAGAGCTTTTTTAGGAGTGGCGGTGGGGCAGCATGTGCTATGAATTAGTTTTTTCCTGATAGGTCTGTTTGTTTTCCTCAGCAGATTTTCACTATTAGATATCTGTTTAATTTTCAAACTGGAAGCTGAGGGTAGGTACCATGGAGGATATGGGACTTAAGAAATGCAGATAGATTAGTTAATAATCATCTGGAATAGCCTTACTACAATGTAGGTCTCACTCAAGTTTGAAGCAGCTCTGCTAACATTTCATTAGAACTTTCCCTCTCAGGGGTACATCCCTTAATACATAATTTTCTTTTCCAAGGGTGTCCCTAGGATGTTGGCAGAAAGGAAACTGGGTATGAATATTTCATAAACAAGATAAAAGTGACAGCTCAGGCTTTTTGGTTGCTATTAAAAAGAAAAAGATACAGAGTTGCAAACAAAGCCTCCTGGTTTACAGTTAATTTTGTTATAGTACTGTTTGTCACAGGAAGTAAAGGCAAATAAATCAGGATTATGGAACAGTCTTTAAAAATAAATACTATTTTGATCTGCTTCCAATAGTGTGATGTTTATAAAAAGTGTAAAATAAACACAAGCATGACAGTGGTAACTTTTGCATTCCTTGTAGTGCCTTATTCTCTCCAAGATTTTCATTTTTAATTTGTATTGTTGAGGTCACAGTAAGTCCTAGGAGGACCTTGAGAGGTCATTTAGTCCCTCTGGTTTCCCATAAGCAGAGCCAGGTGTTTCTTCAGACATCCCAGATGTTTGTCTTAACTTGTCCTTACAAACTTTCAGACATTGCCTGAAAAAGGAATTCCACAGTTTCTGACTCAAGTGTTTGAATGTTTTTCTAATATCTGAGCTGTTTTCCTAGCTACAGTTTGACTTGTTACATCTAACTGACATAGATATACAGGGCAGTTTCTCATTCTCAGTAATCTGCAGTAATCTTTTCCATGTTGGAAGATGGCCACGTTTCCTATGTTTTGGTGCACTGGCCAACCATAATCCTGAGTTGCCATGTCCTCTTACCATTCTTGTTTTTTTCTGTTTAGACCAATCCCAGTTACTCTATTCCAATCTTGGAGGATGGTATAATCAAGTGGGTGTCTTCCACTGAGGCATCACTGGAGTTTGGTGGTGTGGAAAGCTTTGCTTTGCATGCCATATGAAGGACACTCATTTAATGCTTTCCAGTAGAACATATGCTTTTTTTTAACTCTGGTAGAATACTGCTATAAAATTAATTACCCTTTCTGTAGAAGTTCTACTTAGCCATTCATTATTCCTCATGTTGAATGCTTATATTGTTACTCAGTAGTGCACTTGGCACTTGTCCTTATTGAATTAGATTCTATTTATTGTTTGGTATTTGTCTTTTTTGTCTGGAACATTATGAATTATGCTTATATTAAATTATGCTTATAGCTTCTCCCAGCTTTATCATTGGCCAGGTAATAAATACACTCCCTGCTCCATTCTTTGTCATTAATAAAAATGCTCAATAATGACACGTCTAGGAAAGACTCCATGAAAGATCTCAGTTGCCATCCTGTTTGACAGTTCACCATCAGGAAACTCTGCTTTTCAGCCACCTGTGTGTCCACCCTTGAATTCTTCCAAGATGATATTTGTCTTGCTAAGTCTTAAGAGTAGCCTGTGAGAAGAAATTAGGTCAATTTGACATGGTGTATTCGGGATTGATCAGTGTTGGCTGTTGTTTGTCACTTTGCCTTCTTCTAGGCATCTGAAGACTCGATGAGGAGCTCAGTGACATGGTCTAGATGGTGGGATGGATGGAGCGTGGTGCCCGTGGTTCCACGCTTGTGGGTCTGATCCCTGGGTGGGCATTCGCTTGGGAGTTGGAGTAGATGATCCTGTGGGTCCCTTCCAACTCAGAATAACCTGTGAACCTGTGTAATGAGTGTGTGCTCTGGCACTGCTAAACTGTCAAAGTCAGTTGAGTTGGACAGTCCACCATTTCCTTGATGGACCCTACTAATTTTTTTAAATGCAAGAGATACATTAGTCTTTTTCCTGTTCTGTGGAACTTTACATATTCTCTACGTCCTGTAGCTCATAGCTGATAGTTCTCAAGTTGCTCCCTCCACACTTTCAAAATAACATCAGCACCAAGTACTACTCATACAGACATGACATTTCTAAAAAACAGTTGCAGAATTTTGCCCTTCGTTTCAAGGACAGTCACCCTGTTACTGCACCTCTTGTTTGAGTTTTCTGTGTGTTCTAGAGGTTACTTTGACACAACAGGAGCAAGTTGTCCTGAAGTCTTTCAGTTTGCCCTCTGGGTAGTTTTAGAAGATAGAACTGTGCGATTAAGAGAGACAGACGAGAAATATCCAGTGCACTTGCATCTCTGCCATGTAGAGCTCTATAGCTTGTAATCAATGCTTATGCTGTGCATGGCACAAGGAGATGACAAACTGGACAGTTCAGAATGATAAATGACTGATATTACTTGCATTCAGCTCCTCAGTTTGCACATGGGCTGCCTGATTTCAGCATTTGCAGCTCATGGTTTGCAACAGAAAACTCCCCTCTTCCACAGCATGGCAGCCTTCGCTGACAGCTTGTCAGGGAGCAGTAAGGGTTACACAGATTTAGAGAAATATAAAACAGAAGCCCAAAATCTGGGCACGATTGTGTCCATCTGATTGAATTGGCCAGTCATCAAAACCTGAAAACAATAGTTCCTTTTATCCCAGAGCTGCACCACAACAGCTACTGGATCCCATGGAAATTCCAAGCAGTCCTTTAGCTGAACAGTAAACAACTGACTCTACATGCAGCAAGGCAGGACTTTGTGTTACATCAGCTATTAATGTTAGAAAAAATAGACAGGTTTTTAGACATATAGGCTTGTACTTAGATTGTTGTAGACCTGTCCCAGGTCTTCCAGGATGTGTCCTAGGTACTCTGTGTACCTCCAAAGCATTTTTCCTCTCCCTGAGCCAGTAATTTTAATTTTCGTAAATGCATGTCCAGACTGGATCATGGTAAGTAGGCAACCATCTAGTTAGTGGTTTGTCTGCATCCATATGTTCCTTCTTCAAGTGTGTTTGTTCCCATGTAAGTGTCTGCAGTTCGCTGTATTTGAAGAATCAGATGACTGCTCTGTCCAGAGTGGAAAGCACCTTTCTCTCAAGTTTTACGTAGAATACTTTATTTAAAGAAGATCATTTTTTGATCATTTGTTATTTTGTTTGTTCAGTTCTATAGCTTGCTCCACCTTAAAACCTAAAAATTTTGGTTAATTGTTGTCATTTCCCTTGTTCAGGTACATCAGGGCAGCTAATGTGCAGTCTCTCAAATGAGTTTTGAGGTGTACTGTATGGAAAGGACAGGAAAGGAATGCACAAAGAAGTATTGAACAATTAATTATGCCATAATGGAGCAGGGGAGGGAGAAGTGGAGAGCTGGCCCAGTGTAAACTCTGTGCCTCTGATGCCAGGATTACACTCGGAGGCATTTGTGCCTCTCTCCATTTTGTGAGGCATGTTGCCAGGCAGAACAGCAGTTAGTACGCCCATGGTGGGGTTTACAAGCTTCCACACCGTGTTTGGTGGCTTCTTAACTTCAGGATGAGGAATTAAAGTTTTTTACACAGCAGGTAGTGATTGCTGCTTACAGCTTTTTTTGGTAGCAAAACTCTAGCTTGGGATATGAGTATTCCAAATCAGTGTTGAAATGAGGAAGGCACCACAGAGGAAGTGTTGCTTACCAAGATACAGTAGTAACAGGGAAATGTCCATGTACCCAAACTGATACCTTTTGTGCTAATGCAAATAAAAGCTAACCTTGAATGCACAGTGAGTTTGAGGGCTCCTTGGCTTTTTTCATTTACTTTGTACACTTTATTTTAAAGGTGACATCTGATAAGTGTATATGTATTGCAGGCATGAGCCATTTTCAACTCTTACTGAGCTGAATGAACCCGTGTCCATAAGAGAGAATGTATTTCCCTTACCTGACTTACTAGATACAGATTTTTTTCTTGGGTATTTCAATGTTAAAATGCAATGCTGACACATTGCAGGGCAAACAAGCAAAGAACCAGCCCATCTTAATGAGTAGATTAAGTTTGAATATGAATCTCTGCTTTCCAGCAGTGGTTACCTATTTGTCAAATGCCAGAAGGACCTTTCTCAAAAATTCTGAAACATGATTTCTTTTCAATTAAAGTGTACTTTGTCTTGCAGGGGGCAATATCTATTTAAAAATAAACCTCCTGATGGAACTGCACCACCCAACTCCTTCTACAGAGCACTTTATCCCAAAATAATACAGGACATAGAGGTAAGAAACCATTCCCAGATGTGGTTGGGTTTTGCTGTGGGGTTTTTTCTGTTTTATTTTTTTTCATATGTCCCTGATTAATTCATGATGCTGAAATTCTGGGAATTTTCCACTCCAATGAAATAGATCATTAAGTGTAATGTGTCTGTGTTTGTCTGGAGTTTGTAGGTCTGGGATAATTATATAAGATTCCAGGTTTCACTGGTTCTTTAGACAGAATGAGTTGGACTTTCAGTGAGCTGTTTGCAGGTGCAGTCTCTACACACTGCACATCAGATGTCACAGCAGCACCATAACGTCTTCATTTTCTCTGTCCCACAGTACTTTGCCCCACCCAGTGCAGATTAGACCTAGTAAGCTGTTATGGAAAGACACCAAAAACTGAGCCAGGGAGAAAGTGCATTTCCTAAGCCTGCAATCCTAAGAGTCAGGGAAACAGGAAACAGCTGAGCATGGTTGCCTTACATTTCGTGTGAGCAAAAGGGCATGTTTTGGTTAATTACCAATATATTACCAATAAATTAATTACCAATAAATACCAAAAAAAGCAGTACTCAGGCACTGTTGTGAAAGTTTGTACAAATACTTTGAGCTGAAATGAGACATTCTCTTCATTTGTTCAGCTGTTGAGTCACAGGAGGTTAAAGGCTGGAGATGGTAAAAAGTTTTTAGGTTACATTTTCCTCACCATTCCAGATAACACAGACCAGATTAGACAGAATATGTTTTCCAGGTATTTGTCTGTTTAATTTGTTTTATTACACGTGTTGCTCCTTCTAGATAGCAGTTATGTCATTGTATGGGCCTGATTGCAGGAAAAAGTGTGAAGAGAAGTATCTGGTGTCTTCTCCACCAAACAAAAAAAAAGAAGAGATAATTCCATGCTTTTTTTTTTCCCATCTCATTTGTCTCCTGTCTCTCCTCAAGACAATAGAGTCAAACTGGCGGTGTGGAAGGCACAGTTTACAGAGGATCCACTGCCGAAGTGAGACAAGCAAAGGGGTTTATTGTTTACAATATGATGATCAGAAGATAGTAAGTGGCCTACGAGACAATACTATCAAGGTGAGAATGCTCCATAATGGCATACTAATGTCATGTGGTGCCTATGCCATAAATAATAGTGTCCTAATTCCAGTCTAACCTACCCAATCTCTTGTTATTAATCTAGCCTTCTCCTTCTTCTTTCCCCATCTCACACCTGCACAGCATGACTGCCTCTTTTATCTGGCTAGAGAGACCCTGCTTGCAGACAGACAGACACTGCTAGCAGAGTTTTTGTCCATCAGTAATTACAGGCTATGTAATTAGTGGGCCCTGTACCCTGATGAGAAGGGTAAAACTAATATTCATAGTAAAGCCAGTAATGTCAAAGGTGTTAATGTACTGCACCAAAGAGCCCGTAGAAGACTCTGCAGATGCCACTAAAGATGTTCTAACTGCACTATTGATGATGCGTTGTGGTAAAAAATAAACTGTAGTCAAACCAGTAAGTGCTGAAAGATGCAAACCTTACTGAGCTCTCTGGTTTTTAACATCTTCTGTCTTAGATCTGGGATAAGAATACGTTGGAATGCAAGCGAATTCTCACCGGTCACACGGGTTCTGTCCTGTGCCTCCAGTATGATGAACGGGTGATCATTACTGGATCTTCAGACTCAACAGTCAGGTGTGTGCTCATGAGTTGGAGCTTTCTCTCTGCCTCTAAGGTTTTCACTTTGCAAGATGCTGAAAGGATCTCTCCTTAAATGTGTGCTGTACAATCGGTTCCATGAAATAGTTCAGCATATTTATTCAGCAGTGTGCTCTCCTTGTTTATCAGATGTCTATGCAAATCACTGTCAATGAGAAATGAGTATCTAAGGAGAGGTCAGTCAAGGTCAAGATGACTTAAGGCCATCTGGCATTTCATCAAGGTTTTGCATGTTTTGAAAGTCCCTAGAAATGTTATAAATTTTCCTTGAGATAACTTTTTGTTGAAATTTTCAAAGAAAAAAGCTGTTGGTGGCCTTTTCTAAGACTATTAGCATGTGTTCCTTCTGGCTTCAAACTCTTCATGGTTATCACTGCGCTTGTGTGTAAATTACTACTGTTAACCTAATAATATAATTCCTGACATGTGATGCATGCAAGCTTGTGGTCCTGCTAAGTTTTGGGGTCCTGTCATTAGTAGGAATCCAGAATTTCAGCAACACCACCAAAAGAGACACCTAGAAATGGTGTATGATGGTGTGGGAACTGCACTGGGCCAAACAGATCACAAAAGGAGAGGCTGATTTCTGTAACAAGCACTATCATCTTCCTTATCAGGCCAGGCAGGCCAAATGGGAGACTGGCTACTTGCCCAGAAATACAGTCGTCTCTCTTGCACTTCACGCACCCCATATTGCAGCTTCGGATCTTAGTGGCATGATTTTTTAGCGAAGTAGGAGACCCATTTCGCAACTGCACGTACGCGACCTGCCTCCATGGCGGCCCCGGCCCGGGCAGCGGTACAGGCGGCGATGGTGGCTCAGGCTGCAGCAGGGGCAGCGCGGGTGACGGTGATGGGGGCGGCAGTGGCGGCAGCAGGGGGGGCACGGGCGGTGGCGCAGCCGCCATTCAACACGGAAGTTGGGCTGTGCAGGTCTGAATTAAGACCACGGGTGCGCGATATAGGAGAACCAACTGTATTTTGTTTCCTGCTGCATCTATAAATGCTTGTGCAGACCCCAGAGGCCCATAGGATCCATGACTCTTATCCTTAGGTCTCCTCAGGAATAGGGCCTTCATTCAGTAGTCTGTACAGATGGGCTCTTAATGCTTCTGAAATCTCAGGGATGCACTTGTCCAAAGAAGTCAGTGGGTCTCCAGCTCCTGTTCAGTTTGGCAACCCTGTCTGCAAACTGTTAGTATGTTAATGGCTCATGTCTTTAGTTTTTTCTTCTTTGCATTTTGTAATTGGATTATAGTTTTCTTTCTCGTTTATAGTCCATAAGGTGATGCACTTCAGTCTCCTTAAATTGGAAAATAAGACATTAGAAGTCTTTCTCACATCTTGTCTTTTCTTATTGCTTGCCTTATTGGCAGAGCAAAATCTTAACTTCTGCAATGTTTGATGTACCTGATGACACAGCCATTTTCTGCTCTCATACAGCGTATTTGGGATACAGGTGTGATAGTGCCAAAAGAAATCTCCTTATGGTAAAAGTCTGTCAACAGAACAGCCCAAAGGAAATGTTTTAAGGGCTTAAAGTCTTCATCCTAGAAGTTCTGTATGAAGATTTTAGCTAACTTCCATCTGAAATTATCTTTCAGTTGAAACAGTTGGTTCCAATAACATTAAATTGATGTAAATGCTGTAATCTTAATATGAGTATTCAGCACATTCCTGCAATATAGCTGGGTACCAGATGCACTGCAGAGTAAATGCAACTCATGGTGCAACTTGTGGCAATTACTTGTATTTGTTTGAAAATAATGTCTTCTGCTTCTGTATAAATTATCCCTTTTGCTGATAGTCTTGTGAGACAGGTCAAAAATGAAACCTGTCACTGAACTTGCTTCTCCACATTGACTGGAAATGAAGCGTATGGTAGGGTGACACAACCAGGAAATAGTCATTAAAGTCATCAGTCTTCTGCTTTTCCTCTGCTCCGAATTCCCTTAAATAAAGAATTTTTCCTGGGTTATTTTTATGGTGTTAACTGCATTGCAGGGGTTTTGGCTGCTGGACTGTCTTAATGTACACGTAATCAACAAGTTTATATAATACATTTTTTAATGAACTACATATTTAATAGATGTAGATATAACTTACGGTGTTTGCTTCTCTAATATCTCTGGAGTGTCAGTTATCTCTCCCCATCCCTCTGTTGCTCTGCAGAAAATGCACTGTGCAGGTTTTTAACTCTCTTCTCTCTGGTTTGAAATCTGAAACTGCAGAGTGTGGGACGTGAATGCAGGTGAGATGCTGAATACCCTGATTCACCACTGTGAAGCCGTACTGCACCTCCGCTTCAACAACGGCATGATGGTGACATGTTCCAAAGACCGTTCCATCGCCGTGTGGGACATGGCTTCACCAACAGACATCACCCTGAGAAGGGTGCTCGTAGGGCACCGAGCTGCCGTCAACGTAGTGGACTTTGATGACAAGTACATTGTATCAGCATCAGGTGACAGAACTATAAAGGTGAGGTGTTTCAGAGGGTTTTTGTTTGCAGTACTGGGATATTTATTAATGAAGAACAGTAACCTGACAGGAAAGATGGTCCTTGGCCATTATTACTCAGATCTTCCTGTAGAAGCAGTGTTCTTCCTGCTGCTCATTTCCATTTCTCCTTCCTGTGTTGAGCTCGCACAACTTGTTTACAGAGCTGTATGGCAAATCAGATCCAGGTACAGATGCAGTTGAAAAAGAACTTTTTTTTTTTATGTATTCTTTTTCAACTTGACCACTTCCATAATCTTCCAGCATCAGTCATTCAAACAGTTGTCAGAGGGCAGCACGGGCGCAAAAGTGAAGGTGAGTGGATAGGAGTCACGTAAGTGTTACTGCTGTGATCCCAATCTGCAGCATTAAACCTCAGAAAAATGAAGATCGTGTGTAGACTAAGTCATAGCCCAAGAGTGCTAAACCTGAAAGCTAATTCTCATATGGTGTGGCAAAAATCTTCTGTGTACAATGACCCAAGCTGCTAACAATTGCAGACTATAATCACAGGTCATCAGAGGGGAAATTTTCCCAGTCTTAATGGTAGCATCTTCAATTAAGAACATTCTGGATGCGTCTATGTATCATACAGGCACCATCTTTTGTTAGTCTCTTCTTAATAGTTTTATCTCTGTGTGGTTCCCTCCTCCCTTCTGTCACAGGTATGGAACACTAGTACCTGCGAATTTGTGCGCACCTTAAATGGCCACAAACGAGGCATTGCATGTCTGCAGTACAGAGACAGGCTAGTAGTGAGCGGCTCTTCAGATAATACTATCAGGTGAGAGACACTCCCCGTCACAGAGTTGTGTGCAAACATGTTGTCTCTGATTCCCTGGGATGTGCAGAGGTTAGGCAACTAAAGTGCTCTGTACCCTTGTCAACTTTGCAATATGCTTTCTTTGGTATAGAACATTGGGAACTACTGGAAAGAGATATTAGAAGCCTGTTTTACTGTGTTGTCTTTCATCCTCAACATCTCAAGAGTCCCATACTAATCAACAAGTTGCATTGCTCTGACAATTCTGGTGTATGAAAGAGCTGGCAAGTACCACTTTCTGTGATGTCCTCTTGTGATACTTTAATTGGGCTGTGTGTCTAGTTAAAGGGGTCAGATTTGCAGTAAGAGGCATTTAATCCTCTGCAGAAATCCTCCTGGGCTCTCGCCAAACTCTTCTTATGGTACTTGGCACCTGGTTAAGTTTGGAACAGCTGGTTTAGAGCATGAAGTTCAGTGTGCTGCCTTTTGCACTTCTCCAGCTGCCCTGGTTGCAATCTGAGATTTAACTCTTTCTAGTATCATGAGCCAGGATTTTTCCCTACATCCTGCAGCTGCTGGAAGAGGGATGTCCCACTAATTTTGAGGTGTATGGAACAAGCTTGAATATTAGTTTACGTGATGTAGGAAAATGGCTCTGTCATGGAAGTGGGACTAAGAGTGACTAAAAGTCTCCCTTTTGTATTTGTCACTTGTTTAAATAATAAAAAAAAAACCTTGGAAAAAAACTTGAAACCTGGACAGTTTGAGCAGAACACCTTCACATGTCAGTAATAATTTGTCCTCAGTGAGAATGATTTATGCTATTGTTTACCTGTGGACTTGGCTTGCAACACACTACCATGCCTTCTGTAGAAAAGTGGTGGTCCTTTGGTTGACATCACCAGGTCATTGTGCCAGATTTTAGTGTAGGGCTGTCTTGAGAAGATGACCAGGAAAGCTGAAATCTCCATCTCTTCATTGAGGGGGTAACAAGTGTTACAGGCATTGTGTATTACAGAGTGTTACAGGCAGCACAACTTACACATGATGAGAACTCCTGCACTTCAAATAGCTAAGTACAACTCTCTGCAGTTGTACTGTGAAACTCGGCCTCAGAAATAGTTAAATGCTACAGCAGTTAGGGAAGGATCTAAAATATGACTTGCAATGCTAATAAAAATAAATGTCAAGATAGTGATAATGCTAAAGAGGAGTACAGTTGCTTTTATGCTTACATTGGACAAAATCCCTAGTTGACAGATAAATTGTGCTAGAATTTCAGGAATGTCAGCAGTGAATCTTAATAGAAGTCAAGTTTAGCCGCAGTATGAGCAAGGCAAAAGACTTACCTGGTCACGTAATCTTCCCCCAGCCATTAGCAGGGGTCACAAGTCAGTGGAATGGTAATTAAGAAAGGCTCGGTTACTAAGTCATCTTTGTGGGTGGCTTGATGCTTTGTATGTTTGATTTTAATCCACTGTAATGTGACAGATGTTGTGTGTTGGCCTTTAGCAGAGGCTGATATAGAACTTAAAGTTCATTGTTCCTTACTTGCAGGGAAACTGTTGTCTAAAAAATGACTCTGTGATTTCTAGTTTTTTGCAGTTTTGTTTTAGGCCAGAAATTTCACCTGTGTAAGAGGACACAGCTACACAGACATCAGTGTCATTGTGCTGATTTCCATCTGGTACAAAATGGTCCATGGAGTTAAATCCCATCACTTCAGTATCTTAGCTGCTAGGGCCAAAGTTCCTAATTACTACAGACAAGCATTGTGTAGGAGAAAAAAATAAAGGAACCAGAGAATTTAGGGCAAGAGAACAGAACCAGATTTTACGATCTTGGGTTAATTTTTAAATGAGTGGTTGGTTTGCATGTGTGTATTCTATTTCCAGTATGTGCACACATGGGGATCGATCTGATACTGGTCTGTTTAGACCATAGCATTCTCTTTTAAGGAATGGAAATTCAGGTTCACCTGTCTTTTGTACATCTTCCAGCTCTGCCAGGACTTCAAGTGAATTAAAGGCTGGAATAATTGCAGACCTCCCTCTACTTCCAGGAATTCTCCCAAAATTGTAGGAAGGAAGAGTGGTAGTGCTTTTGACTGCATAAACATTTTTTAGTTAATTCTCAAATCTTAAGATTAGTTCTTTTACTATTTGTTTTATTGACTATTTAAAGAAGTAGACAGTTGAGAAGCTTATCAAATCTGAGAGTTACCCTTGGCACCAATTCTGCCAGGAGACTCTGTTCTTAATAGCTGTTACCCCCTTTGTACATGAAGGCCCATTCCCCTTGTGACCAGGGACATGATCATCTCTTTTAATCCCATTCAGATTTAGGTAAAGCCTCAAACTGGGCCCTGAAAATACAGGCCTGAATTAGTGTGATGCAGCCTCCCAGAGCTGCTGGCAATCTCAGGATTGATGGCAAGGAATGGAAACACATGGTACAAAAGCTCCTGGCACAAGATTGCTCTTCAAACCTTTCTGCACCAATTAATCTCTGGCATTGCCCATCCTTGAGAGACTTAATGCTCTCTGACCAGCCAGAGTGCCTTTGGCTGACCTTTGCCATGGAGTTGCTTGCTCTGACCTTGACTGGTGTGCTGTACTCATGTGAAAACTATTGGAAGGGTCTTCACAGATTCCTGAAAGATGAACTTCACAGATTGAAGAATCACCTTGTGCTCCACATTGATTTCAAACATGTGCATAGACAAATCTTTTCCCGGTTCTACAGTGACAAAAGAGTTCTCTCCATTCCTCTGTTGTCCAAAGTGAGAGAAACTTGTTGTGGCAAGACAGATGCAATCACTATCCACCAACCTTGGGCACATATCAGCTGGATCTGGATTATTCCCTGGGGGACCTCAGGAGTAAAATTTGTTGAGTTGGTCTATCTCTGTCTCTCAAGCAAAGTGACCTGACCCCTCAGCAGCTGTGCTGCTTCAGGATATGTCACCCACAGAAATTCCACCAAGTCCCAATATTTCTCACTCCTGTGAAGGCTTAGTGAATGAGCATTTAAGAACATTTGTGGCTGCTTGCTTTCTCCTAAGTGCCAGGGAGCTGCAACAGATATTGCTGTTAAAAAACTGTTGTATGAACACCTCTGTATGACACATAACAAAGAATTTCAGTTCTTCTAGGCAAATAATCTTTCTTTATCCATGTCAAAGGCCTGACAAAAGTAAGGGGGGAAAAAAAAGACTTCATAATTGTTAGAAGTGTTTCTTAACTACTTTTCAATGTAATGGGTAAGTGTAAATATTAATGTATTTTAATTTACTCTCCATGCTGAAAATCCATCACAAAGGCCAAAACTCCTGGATATTTACAGTTGAGAGAATAATGTGTTGCAAGATCTCGTATTGGGATACTGCATGCTGATTTGGGTGACAGAACTTTTTTAAAATACTGTGTTATTAGAAACAGTTCACAGATAGCTACAGACAAAAATTATTTGAGAGCAAGAAGAAAATGCATTACAAAAAAAAGGTAGATTGTCCATTTTAGCTTCTGCACAAGGTGCCAAGATTACAGAGTAAACATACCTTCAGTGGGGAAAAATGAAAAGGGCTTGTTAATTCTTGTACCTTTCACCACTGTATTCATGATTTAATTTGTCCAATGGTACTCTCCAAATCAGAAATAGGCATGTAGGGGAACAGAAAGGGCTCCATACGTGTGAATGTGATGCTGTCATTTGAAACAAGCTGCCAAGGGGATTGGTAAGTCTTCCTGTCTTAACACCTTAAAATTAAGGCAAGTCACTTCTATGAAAAATGACCTCAGTGAAATAAAGTGAGGCTCACTGTGAAGGGAACTGGGAGATACCTTGTTACTACATCACTAGATACTAGACACAACTGGTCTCTGACTGACATCCTGTGTGATAGTGTAACATCTCAAGGTTATGTAGAAAAGCCTATATCCACTTCAGAGCAAGAAAAGGAGTGATGAATGTAGTTTGTTTCTTCTTTGTTTTTTCATCATAATCTTTATTTCCAGGGTTCCATTAACTACAAGCAAAGACCAAGTGCTTCATTGCAATGATACAGTATTTCAAAATTCTTAGTGCTTCTTTGTACTCTCTTCCAGGCTCTGGGATATCGAGTGTGGGGCATGTTTACGAGTGCTGGAAGGCCATGAAGAGTTGGTGAGATGCATACGCTTTGATAACAAGAGGATAGTCAGTGGGGCATATGATGGGTGAGGTTATCAGTGCAGTCAGTGCTTTGACTCTTCCTGTCTGTCTCAGTGTCTTCCATCCCACTTTGCTGTGTCTTCTCTATAAATACTAAATTCCTTGTCTGTCGTACCAAGAGGACCTTTTCATGGCTAGTAAATGAGGACCATGCTACAAAGCATAGCTTTTGTTCTTTTGAAACAAATCCGTGTGATTTGATGTATGTGGTCCAGTTCTTTTGCTTGTAAGAATATAATTTGCCATTACTGGCTAGTTGTCTGCACTCCCACGTTTCTGTTAGTTATTACCACCTGCTTTTTATGTTTTATTTTGTTGACAGCATATTTTTTCCTCCAGTTAAGCTCTGTAAGCTTTACAAATGGGAAATTCAAGAACCAGGTCTGAAGAACAGAAGGATTGCTGTAATTCTCCTTAAACTGGTGTACTAGCTGAGTTGTACTAACAGCTAATTGTTTTTTTCTGTGAGGACTTGCTATTTTCTCTTTAACAGAGCCATGGTGTTTGTCTATTTTTTCACTACTAGGAAAATTAAAGTATGGGATCTTGTGGCTGCTTTGGACCCCCGTGCTCCAGCAGGAACCCTCTGCTTGCGAACCCTTGTGGTAAGAGCTTTTGTTAGGGATGTTGGGAAATGTGTGCTTGATCAGGGCTATCCTGAGCCCTGAAAACTCAAGTCAGTTTAGCCCCAGTCTGCAGAATCTAGAAGTACATTCTAAGGGTCTGGCTTTTTTTAATGTTGCAAGGTGCAAAGCATTAAAAGCTGGAACCTCTAGAATTTATACTCACTTTTAATAGTTTTGTTCTCTGATTTGAAGTTAGTAACTAAATCCATTTTTTAAACTCATCCCTCTTGGAATCTATGTGCCAGCAGGTTACTTTAACCTGCTGTGTGTACCTGATCATGTATCAGTAAGTTGCCTGAATTCTTGACATGAAGTTTCTTGAAGAAAAGTATTACATTCCAAATTTGAAGAACAAGAATAGAAACACCCTTGGGGTTGTTCTCAACTGGCTTTTGGGTGATGAAGCAAAAAGCAGGTAAGGACTGGAACAAACAGCAAAATTGCTTTAACCATCAACTACTATTTTTTGTGCCATCTGCTGGTTTTTAGTGCAGGTCTGATGATGGTATGTTTAAAATGTCATTGTATGAATGAACATTCAGTAGTGATGCACTGCCACAGTGGCCCTGCACGGGCCTTATAATAATGTGGAAAAGTTGTGAGAAAAATGGCAGTACAGCCAAGGCCATAGGATGGTTCCTGTAAACGTTCCTCCACCACATTCAACCCAAAAGACTGGCAGTGTCAGTAACAAATTCTCATTGAAAAAAGAAGTACTAAATATTTTTATTTCTTAGCTACAAAGTGTTTGGGCAGTGTTTGGGTTGGTATGGTAGACCTTTTCCTGCTGTGGCATATGACTGTAGTCTGTGCTCTAAACCAGGATCATACCAAGGGTGTCTCATTCTTTAGAACTGTCTCTCACCAGCTGAGCTGTGCTGGCTGACCTTCTGTGCACTCATCCACCACCTGAATTGCTACTGTTGCTGTGGATTTCACTGAAGTATTTTACTTCGCATTTGGTGCAGGCTGTGAGGGTTACTGGGACTCTGCTGACAGGCAGCAGATCATTAAGCCATACTAACTCTTTTCCAATCATGAATTTGGACCTCAGCTGCAGAGTAAGAGTCCTTGAGTGCCTTGGATGCCTGCAGGTACTATGTTGAAAAACCTTCTTGTTAGCCAAATAGAACTGCAAATAGTATCATGGCTGAAATCCAGAGAACTACTTTTTCATCGGCCACCTAGTTCCAAACTATGGAAAAACTCAGTGCTCGTGAGCACATATCCTGAGACTCCAAGACTTCAGCTTAGTGTTAGCAATGTTCCTGCTCCAGCCTGAGACAAATGTGTGCCTCGTAACCTATAGACTTAATTTAACCGGTGTGATTTGCTCTGCATTTTCCAGCAGTGGACAGCCAAAGTGCCCCAGCTAATTATATTATAAATCAGAAGCGGTGGGATGGAAACACTGTAGGAATCTCAACACAGGGATACTCATAAATCCCTATTTGATAGCAATGGAGGGGGCCAAAAGAGGGGTGAGGAGCAGAGGAAGCTGTTGTGGTGGTGCTTTTAGGACTTCTGTGACAACAGGGTGTCTTTATACCCGCTTACGCATGGTTTGGGGGCTTTTTTCCTCTTCCCTTGTCCTCCAAAATTAAACCTGGCTGCACAATGAACATCATGAGTCTCCTGCTGCTCATGTTCAATTTTCAAACAGTAGGAGGAAAGTGCACAGATAACAAATGTTCACTGCATGCCAGGTCCCTTCCAGTTTTGTCTTCCGTTAGCTGGAACAGTGGCCACATGACTTTGACAGAAGCTTTCCATGCACAGAATAGCACACAGTTCAGCTTTCCTTATGACCTAAACAGTCCAGGTAAGGCAACCTTACTTAGCCCACAGTGACTGGGATAAAAAAGGGAGTTCTGGAAACAGGTTTTGAAAGTAATGCTCTCTCTCTCTGTCTCTGTGAGCAATCAGAATGTGGATCTGACTGTTGTGGTGATACTTTTTAGCAAAAACTTCTTTACTGCTACAACACGAAACTCTAGAAAAAACACTTCTTTTTAAAATAGGTAGGAAGACAGAAACCCATAAGGTGTTTTAAGACCGACTCAAGTTAAAGTTATAAGATCAGAAATGTTCCATTGATTAGGAGTTTTTTTTTAATTATCTTAAAACCAGAATCTGACTTCTGTGTGTGTCTACTTTCAGATAATTTTTAGTTTAAAGATTTAGAAATTCACTTTTAAGAAGCTGTTGCACTTTGCAAACTGAGCTGTGTTTATGTAGTCTTGTGCTATAGGACAAAGGTTTCCCATTTAGTCACTAACAATTCTCTTGTGCCTAAATGTTTGAGAAACCTGCAGTTTCAGTATTAAAGTATTTTAAGATGTTTTTTCCTGACCCTCACCCCTTTACAAGGTGTGAGCATTAAAGAGAAATCTACATTGATGGAAGATAGAGCTTGCCTTGGTTGCACAGTTTCTTTTCCCTGCTGACAGAGGTGGAGGCCACTGCTCTTGCAGCATTGTAAGCACCAGGAGAAAATGTGCAACACAAAAGGGAAAGCGTAGTGGATTTGCTCTGTGGTATCCAGGATCTTGCCATTGCCTCCTGTTAATTACGGTCTGAACTCTTGCCAAATCGTCATGCCATTTCCACTGAGCCTCAGAGCAGAATGCAAACTGCCCATAAAGAATGCCCCTTCTAGTTCATATTTTTAGAACTGCTTAAGAGGAATTATTACCCTGTCACTGGACTTTACAACAGGCTCCTTAGTGTCCTCCAGTGTTAAGCTCTTTACTCTTCAGCAGTGGCAGTGGTGCCAGGACTTGAATGCAAAGTTCTCATCTTTTCCCTTGTAAACTACAGCATCTGGGAATGCTGTAATTTCAGGAAGGAGTTTTGCTATGGAACAAGAAAGACAGTGCACCTGTCAATCTCGCCAGCTGGAATTGCGTGGTTGAGGAAGTTTGGTTGGATCTGCACAGTGTGTCCAGTATTGAGATGTAAGGAGGAACAGGACAACTGCAATACAAACTTCTGTGAGACAAGTACTCACATATGGGAAAGCCTTTTCACTGAGAGCTTAATTTATGCTCTCTCATGGTGATGCACAGTGTGTTATGTGGGGTTTACTGAGAAGTTGATGTAACACTAGAATCAAGCCCAAGTTTGTCTTCCCTCCTTCATCCAGGTACCATCTAGTTTGCAAAGTAACACACTGTTTCTCCCACTTGCATTTAGGAGCATTCTGGAAGAGTCTTTCGACTTCAGTTTGATGAATTCCAGATTGTCAGCAGCTCACATGATGACACCATCCTCATCTGGGATTTTCTGAATGACCCAGCTGCCCAAGCAGAATCCACTCGTTCCCCGTCCAGAACATACACCTACATCTCCAGATAAATAACACTACACTGTACCTCACACTCGCACAGGTAAAAAAAAAATAAAAAATAAAAGGAGGCTTAAAGGAGACACTGGATGTAGTGTGAGCATGCTGCTTGAAAAACTAGCTGGGTCTGTCAGTATTTCTTATCTTGGCTGTACAGTAACTACAGTGTCCTGTAAAAGGACAGGAATGGTTTTTGATATCCTAGGATAGGGACTTTATTTTAAGATTTGTGGCATGTGGCACCTATGACTTCCCACAAAGAACTCTGTCAATCATCATCAATAATTAAATCAGCTATCACTGCTGTCCAGAAGGAAGAAGGGTTTCTGCAGAGCGAGTAGAGCAGCTGCTGCCTAACAAGGGGATGCAGATGGCCTGACCCTGGGCAGTTGTCACCAGGCAGGAGGGTTTTGCCAGGAAGCATCAGCTTTATTCCCTCCTTCTGAAGTGGTGAACATTCTCCTCACACTGCAGCAAGCTGATGCAAGATTACAGTTTGGCTAGGGCAGAAGACACTGAGCCACAAGCCCAGGCAAATTTAATCAAGATGCATCATCATGTAAAATGTTTTTACTGATGGGGCTTGGCCCTTGTTTTCTCTTACATAGCATGGATGTGAAATTGTTCATATCTGAGCCTGGCTTGTTTACTCACTACCTTGCCCTTTTGTCTTGGCCAGCACAGTGCAGGAAGGATATAATGTTTCAGTTGTAGAGTGAATTTGATGTATATGAGTGAGATGGGATACCATGATTGCTGGCGTGGGTGGGTACATGCACAATTACTGTTAATAGCTTGAGAAAAATGGCAGAAGGCCTAACAGGCTTCTGCCAAGGGGTTTCCACAGTGACATTTTCCCATGAAAATGCTCTGTCCTGGGGTACATCCTGTATACTGTTTGATTGGTAATTGCGCAGTGATGCTCCCGACCCGTCAGATCAGCTGTCTTGATTTTCTCAAATACTCTGGTCAATTGGATGTTCTTTTAAATCATTAAAAGGTTTAGTACAAATGGGGTTTGTTTGGTTTGTTCTGTTTTTCGTTCCCAGGACTCATTTAAGCTGCAGTATTTAAATGCCAGGACAAAAGAACTATCCACGTAACCAATACTTGCTGAAGAGAGAGGCTCTCAGACTTGTTTCTGGAACAAAGTTGGCATGCGGTTGATCTCAGACAGGGTCTACTCAGCGCGGCTGACTGCTAAAGTGCTGCTATATCAGAAGATTACTTTTATCTTTCATGAACAGTTAACATTTTTAAACCTTCCCATCCCTTTCCTCCCTTATAGCCCTCTTCATGTTCACTCCTCTTCCCTTTACCCTGTTTGGTTCCCCTCCAAACCCAGTCACAGATGTCCTATGAATATATTTAAGATGTTGCCAGAATGTGTTGCTTTGCTGTTAAGCAGAAGACTTATAGCCACAGTGTATCCTGCTGAGAGTCACTTCAGGGTGGGTGGGGAGGAGGCTGCTACTCTCAGACTGAAATCCATTGCTAGGCCTTTGAAAAAGCATTCAGCTCTGAAGAGCAATAGAAATACTTACAACAGCCAGACCATCACCCTCCCCACCCCTCCAAACCCAACTTCCCTGCAGCTTTTGGCTGTTCTGACTGCAGACTTACTTTTTTTTTGTGGAGAGAGGACCCTTGAAATTTTACTATTATGAGCCAAATCCATCTCATTCCTCTCCTGCCTGCTATGCTAACCCTTTGGAAGCTGGATGTGTATTGTAGTCTCCCTTAACATCTGCTTGTTTGGGGAATGCTAATCAATGAAAAGTTAAACTCTCTTCTGCCGAAGTCCCAAGCATGATGGACTGGGGCTGAGATCCTGTCCACCCCTGCCCCAGCTGAAATGTTGGCCTAGGACAGTATTTCACTAGCAAAGGAATTATCTGTACCATCTTACTCCTGCTGTTCTCCCTGAAGACAGTATGTTACTGATGACTTGTGAATCATTCTGTAAACTGGACAAAGTTTGAGGGTGAGGTGAGAAGGAAAGCTGGACACTGCTGTTTTCTTTCCATTTCTTCTCCCCTCAGAGAGGCTGCAGCTGGGTGCTGGAACAGGGAGCTACCAAAAACCTTTTGGAGCTCTCAAGAGCCACACCTAGAATGGAGAGACTACACAAACACTGTGACCATGACAGTAAGACTTTGCCTCACGTGAATGAGCAAATGCACAGTCTCCTGGAGGTGGCATATGAGTAAAATGAGTGTGGCCATGAGGATGATCATTGCATTCAGCAGTGACTCAGGGCCGGTTCTGTAGCATTTCTGGGACTGACCTTTCTAGAAGACATTTGGAAGGAGAGCCTTCAGTGTGCTTCCCTAACCTGTGTGCATGCTGCACTACAGTTTAGGGACGCAGGATGATTAGTCCTTTTGCTGATAACTAAGATGGATCTTTGCTTTATACCTGAGACTTTTGCAAATTGTCATTGTTTAAAAGATAAAAATAGCCCAGAAGAGGAGAAACATGAGAAACAATTCTGCATGTCTCTGAACTAGACATCGGTCTGGGGGAAAACAGCTGTTTTCACAGAGCTGGAAGGAAGTGCAGCAGGCCTGCATTGATATCAGGAAAGACTGTAAATCAGTCCCTGTCCGTTCCAGGTTTGGGCCCAGATCTACTGTAGGTCTGAAATAACCTCCACTGCCTTAGCAGGGAGTTGCTCCAATCCCATAGTAGGAAATCAAGGTCCTTTGTCTCTGGGCTAGAGGGGTTTAAACAGGCTTTCTTAACACCCTTTGAACTTGGCAGGTGGGAATTTTTTAAAGTTATTCTCATCGACTTCACTTTGGTGGGGAAGCAATTGCGTTGTCTCTAATTGCTTGGGATGCGCTTTTTCCACCAGTGAAATTTTGCAAGGAGCTGGGCCAAGAGTCCCTAAAGAGCAGTCCAGAGGGCTTGAATAATTTTAGAGACAGCCAAGACAGATAAGAGGGCAATGGAGTTACGGAGGAAGGAAAAGGTGGTGCTTGTGGAGTACATAGAGCAGTTCCTAAAGCATGTGGGCAGCAGTGTTGGGTACTCAGTTCCCTGCATTTTCATTGAACCTGGAGACTACATCAACTTTAAAGAGTGTCTCAGAGTGTGATGACACTCCTGTTTTCTTTTTGAACTATGTATTACTGTAAAAGAGTCAAACAGGTTAACAACTCCATTCAGGTAACACTGAAGAAGTGACTTCCCTTTGCAAAGTCATAAAAGTTCCGAGTCACAATTATAACTTCATCCATAACTAATTTTGGCACTACTTTTTTAAGTCCAGGAAAGCTGTTTTGGCTTTCAAGCAGCTCTGCATATCATGACTGCATTCCCAAAGCCAAAGTGCCAAGGGAGCAGAGAGGATCAAAGTTTACATCCCAGACTTTCCTGAGTTCAAGTTCTGAGTCTTAATACTGTTTAAACACTGTCCCTCCAGGTATTACCAGTGGCATGGTTGCATATCAGCAGGAGGGTTCGTATGACCTTGGCTGTAGATTTAATAACTATTTTGCTCAGTTTGCTCATCCTCTGTCTTTTTAAGTTATTGTAGAAAATAATGATCTGTTACTCCAGCCACCGAAGGCTGAAGAACTTCCTAGTATTTTAATTGCTTCTTTGTGGCCAACAAATACAAGGATGCATTTTATTTTGTTAGTTGAGAGAATTTGGGAGAACTGGAAGACTGGCTGGCCAAACACAAAGACAACACCGTTGCAGATTGTCCTTGGTTGTCATGGCCCTGCTGCTCTGTGCTGCTATTCTGCTGGGTCTTCAAGTGGTACCATACTTTGTACTCTGCTGTATAGAGCTGTTTAAGGTACATTTAGTAAGCAGCTGCTGAAATCCATTTTCAGCACATGGTAAGAAAGGTGTCTTACCCTCAAGAAGGGACTGTGTGTGGGTACTTCATACAGAACCACAGGAGGGTGAGGATTCCTACCCCATTCCCCGAGATGTAAAAATTTTCTCATGGCTAAGAAGGAAAGTTAACTGATCTAACTTGAATTTGAAACTGCCACAGCCTGACATTTGATGGTGCTTGTTGTGCACCCAGAGAGGAGCAATTTGGTAAGTGGATCTCCCAGTGTCAGAAAAAAGTGGCTTTTTCAAACTCCCTCCCCTCCCCTCCCTTGCGATATGTGTGTGTGAGTGTGCAGGAGTGCATGTGAGAGAGGTGTTTCAGCTTGAACTGGATGGATAATCCCTCAACCAGATTGGAGTAATTGCAGAGTTTATAATGAAAATAACTAGAATATGCCTGCTGAAAGGAGATAATAAATGGGCTGGAAGTGTCCGTGGGCTTTAAGTGTTGCACATCGCTTGGAAATTAAATACCTCTGCTGCGTAGAGATCAGCCCTTCTCCCACAAGTAGGAAGCTCCTGCTAGCCTTCCACACTGGACTATGGGATGGAGAGTACTGGAGGTGTGGGACATTCAGAGCAGGACAATATGTTACGGCCACACCATCTCCTGCTTGTGACTCCCTTGCAGTAGGGCACAGTTTTGCTGCAAATATTTCTCATCTCTGGAGGAATACAGCTTGCTCTCAAATATGCAACTAGGAAATGGCATGAAAGAATTTGCAGTGAGATAATTCCTACAGCTGTCTCCTCTGGAGCACCTCCCTCTGCTCTCTGTTAACATTCAAGGACAGGCACGTCCACTGTTGGAACAGAAGGATTCAGGTGACAAGTTGGGAAGTCTGTGATCATCAGAAACATTGAAATGCTTTACACTTGTTTCTAAACTGGAAGCTGACTTGGACCACTATGCTCTACCTACCCACTAGCTGCTCCTGCTCCAAAGGATCCTTTTTTTTTTTCTTAATTTCTTTGAACATTGAAAAAGCTGGAGAGTATCATGTGCATTTCTCTGCTCCCAGGTACGTGTATCCTGCCCCCTCCACATGTTCCTTCCACAGTCTGAGCAGAGCTCCAGGTTTGGTTCTGAGCTTTTTGGAATCCTGGCTCTGATGGGAAGCACATCTCCAGGCTGAGCTCTTGGTTCTGCCTTTTGTGGTTGATTGTTCCTAAATTCACTGGGGAGAGGCAGTATTTGCATTTGATAAATCACAAATACTAGCAGCTCTTCCTAACTAGAGAAGCTCATAAGAAGGAACAGCCAGCCTCTCTACTGCAGGCTTGCTGTTACTTGTGAGAGGAAAAGGAGGAGATGACCCAAGTGGCTGAAAACTGAGGCTCATATGGGAGTGGAGGTGTAGCTCTACTAAAGTGGGGACACTGCTGAAAATAGATCTTTTAGCTTGTGCAGTTGACTAGAAAGGATAGAGGTTTTCTTTGTGAACATCAGAATTCCTCAGGAGGTGATCAAGTAAGGCCTCCAACGGTTGAACTTGTCAATTGATGTCCCTTTTAGGATGCAGTAAAGGCATGAGGAGAAAGGGATGGTGTAAACTACATATGCCAAGAGAAGAATGAGCTTTACCATGGTCTCCAAGTGGCATGCATGATGCATCTGACATGCTGAGCTTTGCCCTCCTTGTCCCCCCTAAAGCAATAAGCGTCAGCTTCCCAGAAGGGGGAAACAGCAAGTGACCCAGCTGTCCTCAAAGGAGGTCTGTGTATGAAATCCTTCTATCCTGCTTGCAAATCCCTGCTGGATTGATTGGTCTGAGGGGGTCACAGTCTTTCTGCCTTCACTTTTAATTCAGAGACTCACAGAACCAGCAGGTCCCCTGAGTGTGTTCCTTCTTCACACCCCAGCAGTGGGATGAGAGGAGCAACTGCCTGCTGAGACTGAGCATTCGGCTTCCTCTCCTTTTCTCCCTTACTCCTTTTTTTCGTGAGGTGTAGCCAAACTACTGGCAAATCCCCAAAGCATGTCTCTCACGGGGAGCCTTGGCACACTGCCAGAAACTTCATATTACTTAGTGCCTGTTTCTGGAGACTCCTGGGATTCCACATTTCTTGTCCAGCAGATGTCCCAAGGGAGTTTGCAACACTGGTTAATTCTTCAAAAGCAATCCACTTTAGTGCAGTGGTAAGTGTCCCCACCTGGTGTGTGGGAGACCTGGGTCCGATTCCCACCAGGGAGACAGTGTTAAGAGTTGGACTCGATGATCCTTGTGGGTCCCTTCCAACTCAGAATATTCTGTGATTCTGTGATTAAAATCGGAGCGGTACTGATGTACATGGATGTGCAACAAGCCCTTTAGATATTACAGCCAACTCCTAAATAAGTCCCTTCTTTTTTTATAGCGCATCACCCTACAGGGTATCCTGATTCTGCTCAGGCAGGAGCCAACTACACCTGTGGCCAGAAAATTGACATGAAATTCCAGTCTTCATCCCAGAGCAGCATCAGCCTGCACAATGAATTTGTTGCTTTCGCAGACCAAGTGTTTTAACCTGCTGGCACTTGAGCACTGGTTTACTTCTGAGCAAAACTCCACGTGCAGGAGGCAGGCCAGCCTGTCCTGGGCTGTTTGCAGTGGCTTTTACAAGGAGCTAGCTGTGAGAATTTTTGAGCAATTCAGTGTGAAAATACGGAGCTGCTTTCGAATGTAAAACTTTGCTTTCGGCTACTTTATCACGTGAGGCATTGCAGGGCTCAGCCTGGCCACAGTTTGTTTTTTTTTAGCATGGCAGAAAAATAATGTGACCTCAGCAAAGTGTATGGTCCTGTTTCTCCCCATCATTTTACATCACTGAGTTTAGAAGAGCTGCCTGCCAGGCCAGGCTATGCTGCATCGTTCCTGCCTGCTCAGGCTGAGGTGGGTGTGGAAGTAGGAAAGGTGAGAAAGAACATGGTTTCTCCAGAGTTTTCTGTTTGTTACTCTGCTATATTTGTTATCTGGATTCTTAAGTAATGAGTGCTTTGAATTTTGTGATTATGTTACGGTGATGTGTAGTTAATGTACTAATGTTCACTTGAGCTAGGATCATGGTAACAGTGTGGTTTGTTTGTTTTTTTTTTTAACTGTTCAGAAAATAACTTAAATACAAATACAAAGATTAACCTGTGAATTTCTCCTGTTTTTCTTTGGGGGGGAAAGACACTATCAAAGTATCAATCCTGTGTGTTCCTCGAGCCCTGTGTGAGGTGAGTTACACTTCTGCTACACATGCACTGTACACATTTGCAGTGTGAACACCTGGAAGGGCTGGGGCTGAAAGGTGGACAGCTTTGCCCGGAGTCTGCAGTAGCCAGTCCCACCTCAGAGCTGGTGCTCAGGGATGAGTGGAGCATAAGAGACTCCTCTGGCAGTAGGGAAAAAAAACACTTATTCCTAAAACCACAGCATACTTTTTAATTAACAAACTCTCCATTCATAGCTAATGGCCTCTGGCTGGGACAAATGAGTCCGCCCAGTAAGCCGGAGAGTGGATGTGACTGATAGGGAAGAGCTGGAGTCATCCTGCCCATTAAAAAAGTTGGGGGCGGGGGGAAGCTATAAAGACTTTGTGTTTTTCTGGGTACTGTTGCAAGATCATGGTAGGAGAAGCACAAATTTGTTTTATAAGCTAATCAGAATCCTGCTGTTCAATAATGAGTGAGTAATTGACACATCGCAGCACTGCCACACAGTTCCATGGCTGGGGATGCTGTCATGCTTGCAGCACAGCAGAGTCCTAACGCAAGCACCCTTACCCTCAGAATGCCTTTCTCCTAAAAATGCTGCTTGGATAGTGGCTTTGGATCTTTCTGTTTTACTTAACAGCTCCTTTTAAAACAAAGGCCACTGCAGTTTTAAGATCCTGACTCCAGGGGTGGTCAGAAAACAAACAAACCCCTGCACTCCTGACATCTCTCTCCCTGCTGACTCCATTCTTGGGAGCCAGCAGGAGACTGGAGATTGTGAAGGCTCCTGATTTTCTGAAGTGCTGGGAGCAGGATTCCTGTCACTTCCAATCTCCATCTCTCCTTGTGACAGGGTTTCCCAGCAGCCTCATACTTTCTTTGGTAAGGGTTTGTGGATTTTATGCATGTGTGTGTGTACTTATATATATATATATACACGCATACTTACACTAATTGAACCTTTTCTGTTCCCTCTCTGCTCTTTCCTCCCAAGCAGTAATAGATTTGGAAGAGGAGTTGCAGTGACAGGCTTCATCCATCGTTTTGGATCAGTCTGTAACACACAATACAGCTTGATTTAAGCAACCTGTGACAGCCAGCACACACAAATGAGACTCCTTACCTTCTGTACTCACAGTCCCAGGTGTCTTTGTGTACCCAAGCAACACACACATACTGCCCAGTCCTACAAGAAACAGGTTCTCCTTGTGGGTTATTCTAGTTGTTCCTTATATACAACTCTTCCCCTTTTTCTCCTTGACATTTACAAGAGGAGGATCAGTGTCTTTATTCCAGATTCCTAGGACTGGGACAGTGATGTGCTGCAGGGCATGAGCTGGAAAACTTCTCCCAGGAATTCTGGACTCATCCAGAAACTCAAGTACTACAGAGAATCTTTGGGAAGGAAAAGCAATCTCAATTGTAAATTTCCACTGGAAAAGAATGAACACCAGACAGCTTATCTTTAATAGATTCAGTGGTTAATTACCCTTTCTGTTTAAAAATGTGTGGCTTATTTCCACTTCAAATGAAGGAAGAAAGTTAATGTTTGCCATAGCTTCAAATTAACAGCATTTGATCAACCTACAGCTTTAAAATGAAATCTCTTGTTTGGTGCTTTTTTATTATTATGTACATGCTTCCCAGAGTATAGTAAGATACTTTTTTGAAAGGGAGAATTGGCCAGTTTAGATTAGCTAGGCTAGAATGAATGTAATTCTTACAATAACAGTTTGGGATGAGTTCAGCAGTTGGTGCTTCAGAGAGGTTTAGGATGGCAGGCTCTCAGCAGAGGAGGCAGCATGACCGGGGAAACAAAAGCCCTGAGCAAACAGCCGTGCTTTCGTGCTGCCATGGATTTCTATGGGTGAGCTGCCCTGCTGTCCTGGCAGCCCCGGGGGTAAGGGCTGCACCTCGCTCCAGCAGTATCCTGGCCCCTTTTGTTCAAAGGCCATGTGTGGCAGAGCCCCCTGTGCAGTGACACACTTGTCAGCGCCCAGGAGGATGTGGAAATGATTCAGTGTTTTGAGGGAATAAGATGCCACTCCTGGGCTCGAGAGCCTGCTGCTTTGTATAGCTCTGCTTTTCCAAGGGCTCAAGTTGTTCCACAGCCAACACAGTGCCCAGGACTCTCTCCCAGGTGGGGCTGCTGGAGGAGAAGATGAGAGGGGAAAAATAAGATGCTGCTTGCACTAACTATCCCATGCAAATCTAACATTTCGGGCTGCGGCCATCAGAAGTATCAGCCTGATCCTTTTGCCAACTGATGCTTCTTTGATGGCTGAGGACCACTGATGATCAGGGATGTGATGCCCTTCTAGCAAGCTCCCAGCAGTGTATGTGAGTACTGGCCACTTTGCTTTATCCTAAGAGAGTGCAATACATTATATGTGTTCCCAAGGGACACTGTTTCTCATCTGCGTTACCTTCACATTCTGAGCTGTTTCTCCAAAATGCTTTTCTGACATGACCCTTTCTGGTAGGATTTCTAGCTGGTGCTAGAAATCTCCAAACCATCAGGGAGGTTGCTAAGCTGTGGAAAACCTGGGCTTGAAAAGGTCTCACCTGTACAGATAAATAGCATTCCTGCAAATGGAGAACAGTCAGATGGGCTTTCTAGTGCAACAAGGCAGAGACAGCACCCTGAGCAGTGCTTTCACTAGGGACACCACTGACTTCCTTCTGGAGGCCACTGTGGTTTGAAGAAACTCAAGCCCCTGGTTAACATCACACAGCTGATGTGTCCAAAACTCCCTGTCCCATGCCCAAACCATCCTGCTGGCATTTACAAAGGCAGATCAAGGAAGGCTTCTCCTCCAAGGAGCAGTGAGGCGGGGAAGCTGCCAGACCATCTCCGTTTCTGCAGTGTCAACTCCTAAAGGGCAATGCCAGCAAACTGCTCTGACCTTCAGAGCTGTGTAGATGTCCATGAGCAGCTCTGCCTGCTGTGCCTGTGCCGTAAAGTTCCCGCTCCTCCAGTGCAGCGAAAGGGGTCAGTGGCTGCTAAGCAAGGCATCTTTTTGCCTTCATATGAGCCTCTTCCTGATTCCTTGTGGAATTTATTCCAGTTTGAACTAGATGGTGCTGGTCAAAGACTCAAGAGGCAGCACAGAACACCATGTCCCCCCCTGAGGGATTTCTGTCTCATCTTGGAAAAGAGTACGTGCTCTTCCAGTGGGTCTTCCCCGTTGCTGCATTTCCCAGCCCTTCAGAAATCCTCTTACCACTTTTGGGGGTTTTATGTCTTTGGTGTAGAGTCCTGTGGCTCATGGCTGCCAGTGTCCATCCCTGGGGAGCTGGGAAAGGAGGCAGGAGGATCCAGATGCTCTGCCATTGCAACAGGGCTGGCTCGTTCTTCCCCTCCAAACTTGGAGCAGGATGAATCCTGCCTCTGCCCACACCATGGCCGGCTGGACTGTGGGAAGCCCTCAGGGTTCCCTACAGCATTCCTGTCCTCCTGGCCTCCGCAGATGTCATCTCTTCGTGCAGAATGCATGCTGGGACTGGCTCCTCCTGCTGTTCTGCCTCTCCCGGTCCTCCCGGGTTTCTTTGCGTGCCCCACGCACCATGTCCGATGCCTTGAGTAGAGGAGGCACCTGAGCATCCCATGGGTTCCCTTGCATCCCATGGTGTGGAGCGCTGGGACGGGGACAGCCCCAGTGCTGTGCCAGAGACCCGGCCAGCAGCGAGGAAGGGGTGGGACAGGAGCTCTCGTGAGTGGCAGCGGGAGGGGATGAGGGTGGTTTATTGGCTCACAGCCCCTTTTCCAGCCGTGGGGGGTGTTTTAGCCAGGGATTCCTTGCGTGGAACCAGGGGAAAAATGCCTGTAAAATGTGGAGACGAACTCCCTTGCAGCACAGAGCAGCGGGTGTTTTTCACAAGCACGTGTCTCGTGGTGTGCCACCATCACCGGGTCAGGTCACAGGAGTGTCTCCAATTAACCCAGCTCCCTGGTGACCCTTAATTGGCACTCCAAGCTTTCCTCCTCCCCCTTCCTGCCCCAGCACGTGTTTCTCACCTCTGCATTTGCTGCTAAACCTCTGCTCCCAGCATCCCAGCAACTGCTGGGAACTGGTGACAGTAACCCAGATTTACCCCCTGGCTTGGAGCTGTGTCCTGAGGATGTCCCTGCTCGGTCCCCAGCACCAGGCTGTGTGACCTGACAGGGGATAGGTATGGGCTTCGGTGCAGAGGAGATGGGAAGTTCCCAGGAGGGTTTTTAGGTGGATACTTGCTGGGAGAGTACCAGAATAGAGGAGAGATAGTTGCTGCTCTTTCCTCCTCTCCAGTGGCAGAGACCACTGGACTGGGCACATTTAACCCTCCAGGTGCTGGGCCCAGTTATGAGCCGTGTGCCCAGATGACCAAAGTTGGAGTATGGCTGCAGGCACAGCACAGCCTGGCTTAAAACCTCTCTCAGGTTTGCTGCTTTTCTCTGTCTTAGCACAAGGCTTGGGGTGAGTCCTGGGAGTGTTTAGGGCTGCCCTGCAGCACTGCAAGTGCTTTGGGCATGTCTGGGACCCACAGGCTGCATGTCCTTCTCCTGCCAGTCAGTCATCTCACCCCTGGGCATGTCTGATAAATGGATCTTCCTCTTGCTGCTGTGGGAATGAACCAGGATCATCCCCCAAAGGACCATGGCTCCTTACAGGTCTCCCCCACTATGGCCCTGTCACCAAGGTCTCTGCAGCCCAGCACTCCCACACAAAGATAAAGGTGGTATCCCAATCAAGATCTAGAGAAACTGAATATGGACAAGACACAGGAGCTCTTGAACCCTAGGAAAAGCTGAACACTGGCAGGCTGGGAAGGGCAGGTGGCTGGGCAAGAGGGCCTGGTGCTTTCAGGAATTGCTGAAGGCCCATGTGGAGGGAGGAGACAGGAACTGGAGCATCCTGCGTGGCAGGATGTAGTGCCTGGGCTCTCCCTCACCACAGGCAGCCCCTTTGGGGNAGTTTTGCCTTGCTTCTTTTGCCTGTGACCAGTTTTATTTTATTTTCCAGTTTTATTTTCCAGTTTGTTTTTTTTAGTTTTCTCCTTCATGAGAAGTTGGGGTGGGTCTCTGGCATCCAGCCAGGGTCAAACCACGACACCTAGGAAAAGCTGAACACTGGCAGGCTGGGAAGGGCAGGTGGCTGGGCAAGAGGGCCTGGTTCTTTCAGGAATTGCTGAAGGCCCATGTGGAGGGAGGAGACAGGAACTGGAGCATCCTGTGTGGCAGGATGTAGTGCCTGGGCTCTCCCTCACCACAGGCAGCCCCTTTGGGGCTGGGCATGGGAGGTTTGACGTGCCTGTGCCCATGGGATTCTCCCAGCCCTGCTCCACTTTCCTGGTCCCCCTGAGTGGGATTAGCCTGTTGGGACCTGTCCCTTTTAAGCCCTTGGAACTGTTGCCAGCCGTGGCTTAGTGGGGTCCCCATCCTTTCAACTGGCTGCTCAGCAAATTAAGAGATTGCTATTAGGCTGCTAATTAAAGGCACTTCATTAGCAGCAGGGGAGGCAACTCCTGGTCGTAGCAAAATTGGATTCCTCTGAGCTGCCAGGAGCCGAGTCTCTCCTCTTTGGGGCAGGGGCTGTGCCCCTCCATGTTCGGGAAAGCAGCTGCCCTGAGCCACGGCCATGTGGCTACCAGCCTCCTCCCGGGCCGCAGGAGATGGGGCACATCTGCCCCACGGTGGGAGAGGGGCTGGAGGTGATCGCGGTGTTGGGGGATGTGGGGCCGCCCCTTCGCCCCCAGCCTCGGGGATGGTGCAGTGATGTTGCTCTGCCTGTGGTCCCCTCTGCCTATGGTCCCCGGGGCCACCCTCGTTTGGAGGCGACATGCGGGAGCTCTCAACGACGGCAGAGCATCACATCGGTGGTCCCACTGCCCCTAGGCTTGGCCGTGACCCCTCAGCAGGCTGGGCAGCCCAGAGTTCTGCCCCTGCCCCCGGCGAGGGTGGAGGCCCCCGGACTCCTCCTCCGGCCGCTCAGGCGCCTCCAATGAGCCCCGGAGGCACCCAGGCTGCCTGCCCTGCCCTGCCCTGCCTTCCCTTCCCTTCCCTTCCCTCACCCCCTCCTTCTTCCATCTAAAAATGGGAGAGACCAGCCAGGCCGCCGGATCGGGGCTGCCTTCCTCCCCCTCTCCTCCTCCTCCCTCCCCGCACTCCTCCTGCTGCCTTGCCCCGACGGTCGAGAAAAGGACCCCCCGGCCCGGCGGGGACATCACTGGGGTGAGCTGTCCTTGCGGGCCGGGCGGGCTGCGACATCCCTGCTCCCCATCTGCCTTGCGGTGTCCCCCGTTCCCCCAAACCCCTGGCCTGACGCCCTGCTGGCCTGACAACCCCCTCCCCTTTTTCCCAGCTCCGGATTCCTGATGGGATTAAGGGGGGATTTGCTGTGCGTGAGCCGCGAGCTGCTGAGCGCTACGGATCCGGCTACCGTGCGGGGAGCGCCGGGCTCTGGGTGCTGGGGAGCGGGGCCGCTCCCGTGGGACGAGACTCATCTCGCATCCCTCCCGCCCTAGTTCTGTCTCTGCGGGGCTGCAAAACGCTCATTCCTCCGAGGGAGACAGCCGGGTGCAGCCCCATGGGCTGTCCCTGCAGCTGCGGGTGCTCTGAACTCTCCTGGGCACCCCAGTCCTGGAGTGGGCTGTGTCAGGGCTTCAGGGTGTTTGTTCTCCCGCGGTCACCAGCTCCTTGCAGTGAGAAGCCCCAGCAGCCAGAGCAGGAGACAGAGGTGTTGGTGGGGGTGAGAGTTTAGGAGGTGGGTGCATATAGTGTTTTGGAGGGGGGCTGGGGTCTTCCCTGGGGACCTGCACCTTTCAATGGTGCTGGGCTGCGAGCAGCTGTGCCATTGGGGTGCTTCATCAAGGGAAGGGGTATATATCTCTGCCCTACTGTGCTGCTGCTCTCCCCCAGTGAGGGACGGAGGTGCCCAAGTTAAACAGGCTGGACTCCTGCCAAGGTAAAAAAAAGCTTCACACCACAGCCATGAGACCAGCCATGGGAAAGCCAAACGGACTGGGCTGAACGCTGGGCATTGGCATGCGTAGTGCTCAGCTCAGTGCTCCATCACATTGGAGCTGGAACATCCCTACTGTAAAAGGGTCATTGACCCAACATAGCTCATGACATGTGTGACCTTGGCTCCTGGTTTGTGCTGATCCCTCTTCCTCTCTCCCAGCGTCTCACCTTCCCCTTGCTGTCAGTCACCCTTCTGGTGTCCTTTGGCTCCTCCATGCTCTATGGCTACAACCTTGCTGTGGTGAACTCGCCGGCAGTGGTAAGGGACAGGCAGTATCTCTGGGAATAGGGAAAAGGGCTCTGGGAGTGGGAGGGATTGCTGCCCAGCAGATCCACATCAAAATGCTGGAATTTTTCTTGGGCACTCACCCATGGAAAGCAGTCCACGGAGAGGAATGGCATGGGGGGAACATGGGACCCTGGTGTTTGTGTACTCCAGACTGGTTCCCCCAGGAAGGCAGAGGCTGGGGAAGGCTGTCCACGATCTTCTTGCTCCAGATCGAGCTCTGTCTGTGACGTCTCTAACGTGTTCTTAAGCATCTCTAGAGCTGAAACTGGCTGAGCAACCAGACCAGCACATCCCAATCATCCCATGTCATGTCCTCCATGACATCTCCTGCAGTGCTGTTAAACTCAAGGCCTTGTCGCTATAGAGCCTATCTTCCCCTTTCCCAATACACTTGGTGCCCATGTGTGTCTCTGCCCTGCAGCACATAAAGGCTTTCTACAACTCCACGTGGTCCCAGCGCTATGGACACGGGCTGGCCCCTGGCCCCCTGACTCTCCTCTACTCCTTGACTGTCTCCATCTTCGCCCTGGGAGGGCTGGTGGGCTCCCTCCTGGTTGGGATGTTGGTGGAGCGGTACGGCAGGTAAGGGTGTCATACCATGGGACAGGGTGACTGAGGGATTGGGGTGGGACCGGAGGAGCTGCCCTGCTGCTTGTGCCTGCTAGGAATGGTGCTCTGAGCCGCAGTGCTCTCCTTGTCCTCCTGGCCGGCGGCTTCATGGGCTTCAGCCGGGACCTAGGGTCCCCTGAGATGGTGATCATCGGTCGCTCAATCACGGGGCTCCACTCAGGTAGGCTGGGCACAGCCCCTTCCTCATGGCTCAGTCCCTTACAGCCCATTCCCAGGGGGCTGGAGAAGACTTCATATTCCCCAAACGCTTTGTGGAGGGGATCTCTGGTACAGACAGGGTCACCTCCCTGGCCATGGGATCCCCACTGTGGGTGATGCTGGGGTCGAAAGAAGATTCACTGAGTGTCTGGCCAGGCACTCTTCTCTCCACTGTCTCTCCCATCCCAGTCCCTCCTGTCTTCCCCAGGTATCTGTCTCAGTGTGGTGCCCCTCTACCTTGGAGAAATCGCCCCCAAGAACCTACGGGGTTTCCTGGGCCTCATGCCCAGCATCTTCATCTGCCTGGGGGTTTTCTCTGCTCAGGTGCTCAGCCTCCCGGAGCTGCTGGGCAAGGTGAGCATAACACCCTAATCCGCATACATGAGGGACCTGCTCTGCCCTCCTCATGACACGTCTCATTTCAACTCCTCTCAGGACAGATTCTGGCCACTTTTGCTCTCAGTGGTGGTTGTTCCTGCCTCCCTTCAGCTCCTGCTGCTGCACTGCTTCCCTGAGAGCCCACGCTATCTGCTGATAGAGAGAAATGACGTCTGTGGGGCCACCAAGGGTAAGGGGATATCCTGGGGGACACTGGCTTGGGGAAGTGCTGGGTGCTTCTCCAAGATCTTCCAAGGCCTTGGTGCATCCTCGTAGCATGCTTCCACACCGACTTGACAGCCCACCACAGTTGTTATGTTTCTACCTGTCTGTCCTGCCCAGTTGCACTCCAGCATTTCCATGGTGCCCATCACTGTGGTGTGAGGCTTCTCTCCAGTTGCTATGGATGCTCAGCCCCATGGGTCAGGGAGATCTCCTGGGGAAGCTGAACCAGGGCAGAGTCAGGCCCCTGCCCTGTTCCATACCTATGAGTATCCACCCTGTGAAGGGAAGACACGTGTCCATGACCCGCCCTGCTCTCCCCACAGCACTGCACCGTTTCCTGGGGACCCCTGATGTGCAGGATGTGATCGAGGAGATGAGGGAGGAGCAGCGGTCACTCTCCTCCATGGAGATGGTCTCCGTCTGGCAGCTGCTGCGGGACCGCTCCGTCCGCTGGCAAACCCTCTCGGTGGTGGTGGTGAATGCTGGCATGCAGCTCTCAGGGATTGATGCCGTAAGCTCTGAAGGGTCCTCGCTCCAGGGCCTGGCTCTGCAGAGGCTGAGCTGAGACCTGGCAGCTCATTTCATCAAGTGCCCTATGGCTCCATCCCCCCAGCTCATGCTGTGTCCCGTCCTCAGCAGATCTGGTTTTACACCAACACCATATTTGAGAACGCCGGGATCCCTGTGTCCCAGATTCCCTACACCACTGTGGGCACCGGTGCCATTGAAGTCATTGCTGGGCTGATTGGGGTGAGTGATGGATGGACAGATGGACACAACTCCTCCATGCCAGATCTTTGTTGCCCAGCACCATCATACAGGGAGGCTGAATGAATCCCCAGATGCCATCTATGCCACAGCACAGCCCCTTTTTTCAGAGGGGCAGAGGGTTTGACAGGGAAATGGGGATGGGAGATGGGATGAGGCAGACTCAATTTGGGGGTCACATCTAGGAGGGATGGGAGACTTTTGGGGTAGCATGGAGGTTGGGGTGAGATGCCAGGCAAAGAGCAGTTTGGAGATGTTGGAGGGGGATAACATTTCCTTCTGGCTCCTGTTTTCATTGTCAGTTAGCAGAGCCACATGTCCCCATCTGCCCCCCCGGCCAACTTTTGCGTGGCCCTGGACTAGCAGCCCTAGCCCCCCAGCCAGTCCTCATTTAGCTGGAGAGTTAGCACTGGGCTGGGCAGATTTATGGCCCTTGTCCCATCTGCAAGTGTCACCCAGGGCCAACCCAAGCCACTCAGCACTAAATCCACTCCCTGACAATTAGAGAGATGGATGGGATGGCTGCTCCTAGAAAACTGGGAATGAGTGAGGGGCATTTCCTCTCTCCCCATAGCTCAACCCACAGGAGAGTGGGCCCCCCAGTCTCTCTGAAGGGTGCTCCCTTCTCCCCTCCCCTGGCTGTGGGGCTGCCCCAACCCCCCGGCAGCTGCCTGACATAGAGCCAGATTGCTCAGGAGCAACCCCACAAATGGCCCCCAACGGACATGCCGAGATTGGTTATAAAATTACAGGCATTTGTTCTGCTGTCAATACCCTGCCTGCTCCAGCCGCTGCACTGCCTGCCCACACCCTGCCTCTGCCCACTGCCCCACAAACACACCGTGCCCAGCCCAGCACCTCCACTTGGCACTGGTGGAAATGTGGCTGTCGGGTCACCTTAGTCAGCCCCTAAATCTGCACCTTAATAGGGCAGTGTGGGATCCCTCTCCTGCCCCATGTATGCTTACCCCCTGCACTTTACATGCCTTAGCCCCAAACCCAGAGATCTGAGCTGGTGCCAGCTAGATCTGGGGTTCAGGGGTGCTCCCATCTGCCTTGGAGCACCCTGCCATCCCGTCAGTCTCTGCTCTCCTCTGGCAGTGCTTCACCATCGAGAAGGTGGGCCGGCGGCCCCTCATCATCATCGGCTTCTGTGCCATGGGCATCTGCTCGGCTGGCATCACTGTCTCCCTGCTGCTGCAGGTAGGGTCTGGCCCCTGGGCTACTGACAGGGCTGGGGCATTAACAGGGGCTGAGTGATGGAGGGCTGAGTATTGCCTCAGGGGAGATGTGCATGGAAATGAGAGGTGAGCTGGCTCTCGAAGCGATGTTTTCCCTTCAAGGTTAAAGAGAACAGCACAAAGAACAGCAAATAAGAAAAGACAAATTCATGTGAGAAAAGTCCTGCTGCTTCTGGTGGCTTTTCAGCATAACTGCTTGTTACCAGAGAGGCTGCTGTGAAATGCCAGGGGAGGTGGAGAGGTTTGCAGGGTCCTTCTGCTGCTGTCTGCTCCCAGGGGATGTTCCTGCAGCTCTGGGGACATCTCAGCATTATGAACTGCTGAGCTTGGCCAAGGCTGACCCTCACCAGCTTTGCCCCAAACCACCCTTTCCTTGTCTGCATCTCACCAATGTGTCCTGCATGGCCACTGTCTCCAAGGGCCACCACCAAACCGAAGGGCTTCAGCCCAGTGTCCCCTCACAGGCTGCCCTGCCCTGGATGCGCTACATCGGAGTCACCTGCGTGGTTGGCATCATCGCTGGCTTCTGCATGGGACCAGGTGGGGCTGGGGCTGGGGGGAGTGGGGGGCGATGAAGTAGGAATGAGGACCCTGGGGGACCAGCAGGATTTGCAGGTCGGAGACAGGACCTGAGCCTTGTTCCCAGCCCTGTGGCCAGGCCCTAGATTATTTCCCTGCATTCCACGACTGAAACCCCACCACAAACCCCTCCAGCGCCATACATTCCCAGGGCATACTCTACCTCTTCCTCCTTGTCCTTGCCCCTGGGCCAAGCACAGAGAAAGCGCTGGCAGCCTTCCTCAGACCTCTGGAGGTGCCACCAGTGCAGCTAGTGAGCATCATCCTGTTCCTACCCAAGTGCAGGCTCAAACAGCCAGGAGTGAAACCTGAACTGGTTTACCCAGTTGATGTATTAGCAGAGCTGCTAACAGATCTATAATTCATCCTCAGCCCAGACTTTATTCACTGTAATTACATCTTTAATTAGGATTTTAATGGCTCATTGCTCGCAAACAATGATGAATAGGAGTTTTAAAACAAAAAAAAATATATATCTCTGTTCTGGGCAAGCTGTGAGTAAGAGTCCGTCAGGGGCTCCACTCCTCCCTTACTTCTTAGCACTTTTTTCATTTATCTTTTCCCTTGGAGCATCCTTTTCCAAGTGGTCCCAGCCAGCCCTGTCTCAGGCAATGGGGTCCCAGGCATGTCACCATATCAAATACAGTCTCTTGTTGGATTCCTGTGTTTCTTGGAATGTGCTCTGGACCTCAGATCCTGCCCTCCAGAACAGGGACAGTCCTGGGACCCAGGGCTACTGACTCAGTGACAAGTGACAGGATAGGCTGAGCCCTTCTGGGAGAGGTAGCCACAACCTCTATCCAGTTTTTAGTCCAGTTACAAGTTGGCGTGGAAAATCATTTCCACACACATGGGGTTTTTTCACTATACATGGGAAAAGTGGTTTGGAAAATGGCATTTTCTGTCCTGCAGGGAATTCTGATGCTTGGAAATGTGGTTGCTTTTTTCCTGCCTAAATCAGCCACAGCAGCATTAGAAGCTGAGCGATAGAAGGAAATTTTCTGAACTGTTTTGATCAAGGGAGTCTGGAAAGGGCATTATGGAGGGTGCCAGGAAGATACATATTTCCCTATGCCTGTGGTCACTGTGAGATTTGGCATTTAGAAAAACTACTGGAAAATGAGAATGCAGGTGAAAAGTTCCATTTTTATTTTGACTCAGTCTGAAGATTTCCAGTCACACAGCTTGTGGAACTGGTCTCAGGCACACCCAGCAATGTGCAAGTGTGGTGTGCCTGGTGGGGACATCACCCACCCACAAAGACATATCCCAGAGGAAGACCACAGGTAGGACACTGGTCTACCATACTCCCCGTCTCCTTCAGCTCTCCCAGCACCACAGTTTGAACCATGAGTCTTGCTGGGCTCCAGACCTTTGACCACAGGACTGAGATGGGCAGGACCTCTTGACCTGACTGGATGAGGTGTTGAGGGCTATGACATAAATGTTGTAGCTGTTAGGTTTTACTTGGATTATAGGTTGGACTTGATGATCTTCAAGGTCTTTTCCAACCTTATCAACACTGTAATACTGTGATCCTGAGGGTGCTTGAGGCAGCCTGTCCCCATGCCCTTGACCTGTCCTCTCCCTGTGCAGCCGGTGTCCCCTTCCTGATGACAGCCGAGCTATTCACACAGTCGCACCGCCCAGCTGCCTATATTGTGGGAGGGTCCCTCAACTGGCTCTGCAACTTCACCATCGGCTTTGTCTTCCCCTTCTTGCAGGTAGCAGGGGCCATGGGAGAAGGAGGGGATGGACATAGCCCTGCTATGGGGTGCCAGTCAGGCTTAACCTGAGCGATGCCCATGCTCCTGGCTCAGCTCAATGCTGGCTGGAACCAGCCCAGGGAGGGGTGATGGGAGGGAGTGCTTATGTCCTGCCATGCCCACTTTGGGGGTGCCTGGCTCTCTGCCCTGTCCTTCTCTCATTGTCCCCAGATGTCAGCTGGTGCCTTTTGCTATCTGGTTTTCTGTGGTGTCTGCCTGCTGGTGGCCCTGTATGTCTACTTCATCATCCCTGAGACGAAGAACAAAACCTTCATGGAGATCAGCCAGATCTTTGCCACGCGCCGCTCCGTCCTCTCCATCCCCATCCATCTCACTGGAATGATAAAGCTCGGTGGCTATGGGACTTTGGAGAGCAGCTCCCTGGAGGGCTCAGACTCCAGCCTTCCCTGATCTGGATAGGTTGGGGGGATGAGGATTGTGGAGGGGCCTCAGGGCTGGAGAAGGAAGTGGGGACCAATATACAGTGACCTGGTCAGCTCTGGGTCTCCTGGGACATCTCACCATACCACAGCCTGTGGCCAGGATGAGCCCTGATGAGGGTCCAGAATTGCACCAACTGCTGCACCTGACCCTCATGCTGGAAGAGATGTTCCCACAGAGATGAGGGGACCTTCTGAGGCAAGGTTTCTCATCACTGCTGGGTAGGGAGCCTTGCCAAGGGCTGCCCACATGTGCTGTTTAATAAAGAGCATTGTCACCAGAGCCATCATTTGGCAAGTTCAGCCTGGAATGTCAGCAAGCTGGAGTGTGCTGGAATGAGTGGGTGCTTCCCCAGTGCCAGAGAGATGCAGTAGAGGATGAAGGGCTTGTTTTCCTCCCCACTGTTCCTGACTGGAAACGTCAAAGTCTTCCCACATTTCCTAGGGAGGGTGATCAGAGTGTCATCCAGGCTCTTGCATGTCACCCCAGGTTGGTCATGCAAGGCCAGAGGCTGTCACAGAAGGGACATAGAGCAGCTCTGAGCTGGGTGTGACTGTCCAGCCACTGTGCCCCTCCACATCTTGCTGGAAACTCCTTGGTGCCTGACCTTGTGTGCTGGCCCCATAGAGCACTCCCATGGAACCCGTGCACCCTCCCAAACTCCCTTGAGGAAAAGGGGGTCCAGGATACACCCACATCCCTTTGCTGCACCCCCTGAATTGCTGTGACCTCAAGGTGCTCTCCAAGCACGACCTCTCCATGTCTCTGCCCTGACTCCTGAGGCCTCTGTTGCAGAGGGAGGGGCTGCCCTGTGCCCCAGGACTGCTGTAAGCCTGGCAGTTTTGTGTCCTCCATGGCAGCTCACACAAACGCCATGGGGTGGCACCTCCCAGGCCAGCAGACCCTCCTGGAGCTATGGTTTGAAGGAAAACTTTAATATTTTGTTCTGGTAAAATATACACCTCAGGCAGTAGGGAGGGCTGTGTGGCCAAACCCTTCATGCGCCAATGCGAACATCATTTGTTTTGTTGCAAATAATTTGGTCTTATTTTTCTCCAGTTTCCCACTCTGTGATGGGTCCACATCTTGTTTCTTTGGTGCTAATGGCCACTTGGTGAGGAGCCCACAATTCCTGCATCCCTTGGAAAAGCCTCAGGGCACCTCTGGGGGNTCTGTGCTGGCTGGTGATGTGGGGCAGACCTGGGAAATGTGGGCTCAGGACCCATTTCTGCCAAGGCTTCAGGCACCACCAGAGACAGAAGTCCACTCTTTCCAAGGACTGAAGGTCACTGGCAAACTTCTATGGTGCCTTTTGGATGCCTTTGCTCCTGGGGACCCTTTTGAGGATACCGTGCCAAAGGGTGTATCCATCCCCCTGTGCTCATGGAACACTAGCAACTCAACGGGAGTTCTTTGAGGCTGTTGGGACAAGATCCTGAAAACTTCTTACATTGGTTCCACCAGGTGTTCTGACAGTGAACTGTCCCTGTCACCTCAACAGGGATGTCTGTGCTCCCCACAAATCTCACCTGACTGCAGAAGCTCCAGCAGGGACCAATTTTGATTGGGGTGAGGTTCCTGTGTGCTCTGCCTCCTGCCTTCTTCCATGTGGAGAAAGCAGGGCTGGGGCAGTGCCCCATTGCCACACAGAGGTGGGTGCAGAATTTATCCCTGTCTCTTGTCTCTCTAAGACTGTTCATGCTTCCAATGCAGCAGCCATGGGGGAAGGATGCTGGACACAGGGAGCATTGCCTGTGGTCAAGTTGGTTTGCAAATAGACCCTGCATGTGCAGCCTGGTCCCTGGATGGATGAGGGGGTTTATATGCTAATTCAAGGATTTAGAGGTGGATGAGAGGCTTGACATGACCCTGCAATGCCAACCATATTCTGGAAGCCAGCCATATCCTGGGCTGCATCACAAGAGGTGTGACCAACAGGTTGAGGGATTCTGTCCCTCCAGAGCACCCTCATGAGACTCCACCTGGAGTACTGTGTCCAGTTCTGGGCTCCTCAGCACGAGAAGGATGTGAACCTGCTGCAGCAAGTTCAGAGGGGGCCAGGAAGATGCTCAAAGGGCTGGAGCACCTCTCCTGTGATGACAGGCTGAGATAGTTGAGGTTTAGCCCAGAGAAGACAAGGCTCTTGGGAGACCTTAGAGCACCTTCCAGCAGATAAAAAGGCTGCAAGAGAGCTGGAGAGAGACTTGTAAAAAAGGCGTGTAGTGACAGGACAAGAGAGAATGGTTTTAAACTGACAGAGGGTAGGTTTGGATTAGATATTAGGAAGAAATTCTTTACTGTGAG